>JAODUD010000134.1:11498026-11508031 GCA_026784285.1 Stomatorhinus walkeri
CCCCCCCGCCCCCCCCCCCCCCCCCCCCCCTGCATCCAGGCCGGCAAACATGGCAATGTTCTGGGGGGGTGGCCCTTCAGACGACTCACGCGAATTCCAGAACAAGTTCATAATTAAAGGGCACTATCCTGATCATTAGCCCTAACTCTGGATGCCTGCTGATCCAGGATGCAGAAACTGCGACGCAGACCCTGAGAGATGCATCCCGCGTTTAATTGTGTAAAGGTGCCAGAACAGGTCAGGTAGAGCAATATTTTTTTTTTAAAAAGCTGTCAGGCTAAAGGCTTGTGCAGCAGCCTACATGGCAGCAGGAATGTTAATGAAGAGCAGACGGAAATTCACAGCCCTGCTGTCGGCACTGCGGCCTGCGGAGAACGTCGACCGTCAGCAGCTCCTTATCTAGTCAAGGTCACAGTAAGTGACAAGAAGCATCAGTCTATCACAGGAAACCAAGAAAGTCGCATGTGGTCATATTCACACAGGCTGATGATAAAAGCTTTTTTATAGTCGCCTCTTCAGTGAAACTGCCTAACTCTGGAGCTCAAGGAGAACAAGGAGACACACACACACACACACAGGTGGGGCTGGACGCAAGCCCACAGTGCTGAAGGTGAGAAACAGCAGCTCCACCTGCTCACCTCAATCTCAGTACCCAGAATGCAGTAGGAACATGTAAATGATGAATAAGCCACATCACTTTGCACCACATGAGTTTAAACTCCATCTGGGCACTCTGAACATCAAAAAGTGAGATAAAAACACATGCTCACCCTGGTCTTCTGTGAAACTTCTTCTTGGATATAGAACCAGGATTCTGAGGACATTCCGGTGGGAGCATCCAGAAGAACTATGAAATAACACCATAGGCGTGAAACAAATCGAGAGCGAACGACACATCTAATGCTGACTTAGGATGTGAAATCTGTTAAGGTATACAATCCATCAACCACAAGGGGTTCTGGTCTTCATCTTGTCTGACATTTAATATACAACAGAATAACATGAATTTGTCTACCGCAGTCTCAGTGCTCCCAGTGCGTTTTTACGCATCTGTGAAATAAAACGGAGTCTATACTTTACCAACTGGCTCCCCTTGTCCTTTGCACAAGAGGTGGACTTTCTGACCTAATCCAATATCCACTGATTGGGCGCCTGCAGAAAAATCAGGCAAATAGCAACCTTTGATGAAATGCACGAACACTAAGCAGTTTCATGGGTTCTATCCCACGTTGTCAACAGTGACTTCATTAAAGAGAGAGATTAGTTTTGTATAGCATCCGTTCAATCAGCAGAGGGGGAACTGTGGAGCTATTTTCAGTTTATCTACTTTCATGTGTGATTCAATCTAATGATGACAACTTATCGCTACCCAGCTGCACGGATATAAAACAAGGATGTAGCGCATAATGTCGATAATAAAATGGAACATAAAACCCCGCAGTGACATTTACCTTCAGGAATAAGCAGCGTTCCCTCTCGCTGCAAAGAGGCATAATTCAAAAAGGGAGGGATGAACAAGATAAGAAGAACAACTTTTCCCACGTCTGTAACTTTGGCACAGAATCCTTTTTTTGTTGCAGGACCCGCGCTTACGTTTGATTCTTCCGCCTTTAAATTAAAATAAAATACAGAGCAATTACTGTACAGTAGGTAATCCCAGGTAAACTCACTGTGAAATTAACTTCGCTATACGAATAAAGTATCGTGATTGCTAAATGTAGTTAACTGTCATCTTTCCAGCCACCTGCAAAAATTGGATATTATATATAGGTGGTTAGCATGCTGGATAATACCAGGCAGACACAGCAGGAACACACAAACAAGTCAGCAGTCAAACCTACCTTATTGTTATCATCTTTAATACTTGTATTGCTTTTATCTTGAGTGACTGTCCTGTTACGTAACATAATTTTAAATAAATAAACTTTCAAGTGGGGAAAAATCCAGTGGTTTTAATGAATGGGTGAAAGTATCTCTTTCAAGACTGACGAGGCATTCTTACGCTGTACAGTAGCCGAAATAAGTCAAAGTTAACTGGGGGAAAGGCGTTTTTTAAATATATCTATGCCGGTCATGCACGTTGAAACGTTGAAACGAGTTTTCTTTTCCCATCAAATCCTTTAAAATATTACACCAACGATTTGTTATGTATTTTTGTGCACTGGTATAAAATAAAAAGCAAAAAAACCCCAGAAAGAAATATGGTTATTAATTACGGGGGGGATAATCTAGATAGTTCCTACTGAGGAAAGCGTAAGTCTGCGGTTTATTATTTCCTGCTGGGCTCGCTGATGAAATCTACTCATATATGGTAATTGTATAATTAAACAGGTGAGAGGAAACATCCGTTCCTCTTCCAGTACGGCTTGGGGTGTATCGTTTTTCACAATGTTATCCCACATGTTTTTTGTTAAAATGGACAAACTGATAGGAATAGTTAAGGTTTACATTTAGAACTGATTATTGAATCCGTCCGTCATTTTATATGCATCACAATCTCCTCCCCTAGAACAAACCATCTACGCAACCCTTCTTGTCCTGTGTCCACCTCTTCCTTATCTCTACGCATATTTTCGCACTTCCAACCTATGTTGCTATTTGGCATTTATGAGGCTTATCACAATTAGAATATTAGAATCAATTTCTAAAACGGATCCGAAAACATAATTCGATGCTCGATTACGTCTATATTCCGTAATTGTTCCATTTGATTCCAAATAATATTAAATTGCTTCATTTGGTGATCACGTATTTTTTATCGTGTACCAATATTGTCTTCATAAAAATTCCTTGACTATTTTCCTGTCGATACGAAACATTCTGCTATGCCCCAGTTAACCTCTAGGGGGCACAAGCGCTTAAAATTCACGTAGAAAGCCGTAGCGTGGACTTAGCGGACGCATAAGGGTCGTGTTCTGCATTCAGTAACTGCAGAGAAATAGTTATTTTCTTTAGAGGGGGCTGATTGCTCTGAGTAGCTAAGCAGGTGGCACGCAGGTTCACCTGTAAATGCACTCCTACCACAATGCCACCTGAGAAGAGAACGTGCCAGAAATGTAATCGGAGTCCAGTCTATTGCCTATAAAAAATTGTTTCAAACATACCCTTTTATTTTTTTTGTCGTTCACACAAATTATCGTCTGAACGTCAGGTTTGTCGAAAGACAGCAGTTAATTCTAACCACGAGGCTATGCTGGTATGAAGCACTTGCAATAGGCTAGGTTACACCAGGAAGATATAGTAATCATACTGTGATAACGAGAGCATGAAGGTTTTATGTAAATGGAAAGATGTATGATTATCCATTTGAAGATGAAATTGAGTGGGATGGTGGTATAGTGGGTTTATTTTCCCATCCCCAGCTGTGTGTGTTTGTGGAGTTGGAGTGTACTCTATATTTGGGGGAGCTTACCTTGCGCCCTCTGGTAGGCCTACCTGGATTATGCTCCAGACTGATCATTACTCAAAACAATACACCGTACATAAACACCAAACCCCATCCATATCCACATGATACTAGTCAAAATTCAGATTAGGACACGTAAATGCTCACACGATGTCATTTGAAGGATCCATTTTTAAAAAGAGCTTTGATGGAATGCGTGGACACTGAAATTGACTCAGAAAAATATTTTTATCCCGAATAAAATATTTAATCTCAAATATTGTAGCATTTCCAGCGACGCAATTAAACCTGTCTGCCATCCAGGAATGATGAATGTCACGTGGGTTGTGGATGCCAGGTCTATCCGACGCCCAGAGCTGGCAGGATAAACTAAGACTCATATGTCTTAAGACACCTCGCACAGCCTTAAATGTGTTTGTCTTTGCTCACTCTAATTAAACTTTAGGCGGCAACAGTTTGTAAGAAATTCACTTTGTTTTATTTGTGTTGCCCTTTAAGAAACGGTTACTTGCTGAATTTATATCTTATCGGTTGTGAAAATGCTTAACATAACAGTCCTATTTTTCTTTTTAATGTTTTCCCACGATGGATCTGTTTGTAATTTCCGTAAACGTGTCCCGCTTCACGGCGATTAGTGAAATGTGCATAGCAAGATATTTTGTTTAGCGGTGTTAGTATTCACTGCAGGTTCCTGTTGCTGCCACTGCGCATTAAGATGATCCGCGTGATGGGTGTAATGTTTTGAATCACTGGTCACTCTGCCCAATCATTCATTCACAGCAATTAGTCACGATGCACCGAAGGAATTAACTGTGACTCCAGGCAAGATAACATGGCAAGAAAAGAATGCTTAAGTGTCTCTACATGCCAGCATAAATTATAAAAACTAAACGAGATCCCAATATGGTTGATGTATCTGTACGAATAAAGTGACTGATTGACCGTTTTCATCTGTCATCAGGCAAATCCTGGTATAGCCTACTAATAACAGTATAGCGTGGTTCCAGCACATATACCCACAACTCTGTACGTGTCCCTCAGGATTCAAGAACTATAATGTCCTCAAACTATTAACAGTATCCTACAGAAACAGCCTAGTACGTATATCTTTTTAATTATAAATGTCATTGAGGTCAGCATGAAAATAGATTAACAATAAGTAACTCGTGTTACATTATTTTATTTTTTTAGAAGACTGCTAGGCAGATTTTCCCATTTACGTGTCATTCACGAGTATATTTTACAAAAAATCAGGTAAACTCAACACTTTCAGGGTAGAGTTTTATGGTCTTAAGCACTATTATACTTAGTCTCCCAGCGTTACTCTTTCCTGATGTCATCTGCCTTACAGTCCCCAAATAATGTGCATTTTCCCCCCTCCCATCCCCGGCGGGGTCACGTGGTTCTTTCTGTCATTGTGCCTGCAGCAAACAGTGTTTTTTTATATTACTTTAGCAGCCCTAGTTAGCATGTACTAAAAAGCCTTCGGTGCTTTTGCCGTTATTTAATGCAAATTGCAGATAAGACTGTCTTGTAAATGGCTACAATGAAAATTTTATCATACCGTTTTTTGTATGTATTCTGCATGCATAAGCAAACATTACCTATGACCCGACTCCACCCGTTACCATTTAGAATCTATATTCAAGGTTTGTAAATGCACTGTGTCGCAACTGAGAGTTACGCTATTTTCAAGAAGGAAAGTAATGTCACTCTGAGTCATTTTATGTAAGAAAATAGTCACTGTAATCATTTAATAAATAGACCACTTTACTGTGGGAATGTGTAATTGAAACAAAGTTGAAATTTGCTTACTTTTTAAATGTGTCTGTTTTTTCAAATACTGTATGTATTTTGTGGTTTAGATGAAGTGACATCTCAAAAATTGGTCATAGTGTGTGTATGTGTTTTTGTGAGCCGGTATACTTATACTTATGGGGACACAATGTCCCAATAGCGTGATAAATATCAATTTTTTATCATATGGGGACCGGTTTCCTGGTCCCAATAAGGGAAAACTTTATTTTATAAAAATCGGTGACTGCTATGAAAAAACTAAAAATGCAAAAACTCTTGTATTTAATTTGATTATTTGTGGTTATGGTTAGGGCTGGGTGGGGGTTAAGGTTGTCATAGTTAGCGTTAGCATTTTTCCCATATAGAAGTGAATGTGTGCCTGTATATGCGTGTGTGTGTGTATCAGTCCCCAAAAAGATACGAATACAAACTTGTGTGTGTGTATGTATGCATTGTATGTTTATGCATGTGTGTGCCTCTGTATGCGTGTGTCAGTCCCCAGAAATATGTGAATACAAACTTGTGTGTGTGTTTGCATGTGTGCCCTGTGATGGACCAGAATCCCTTCTATGGTGTCCTCAGCTGTGCATTCTGGGATAGGCTTCATGGTCATAGTCACACCGTACCGGAAAAATAGTTATAGAAGATGGATGGGAGGGTGTATTTCACTCCTATTTTCATTATGTCATTTCTGATGTTGTCATTGTTTAAATTCCAGGATGCTGCCCAGTTTTGCAGTTCAGATCACTGCATCCAGTGCGTTACACTCCTTGTAAGCTCCGCCCACCCCCCTGACCGGGCGAGACGCCTCGGTGCAGTGGCACGCTTGAGTGCCGCCGATTTTCTCCAGGGATCTCTCCCGCATCCTTCTGCCTGACATTTCCTGTGTTCCGAGGCATCAGCCGTTTTCCCTGCTCCACCCCCATGCTGGCATTCAGCTACAGCCCATGTAATCTCACCCCGAAGGACCATCAATCCCGGAGCACTTTTAACTTCTCAAGGTGGTGCTGTGAAGAACTGTAAAAACAAAAATAGGCGTATGTGTGTCGTATTAATTAGTTGCACATGCTGAACTACTAATGACTGAGCGATATTGGGGACGTTAACCACAGCACCAATACCAACAGCTTTTAGATTGGCCCAGTAATGTAGCCAGATTTGTAAACACCACCCATTAAAGGAGCCTTTTCGTTAACAGAGGATCAGCACAGAACTGTGAAGCTCCATATTTTTTCATGGTTGCAGTCATTTTATTTTTTAAACCAGAAGTCTGATTATCTTGACCATATTTTGTGCAATACCATGTTCATCCAGATCCACTCATGGTGTGAGCCTGGAGCCAATCCCAGCAAGCACCAGGCACACCCTGAATGTGATGCCAGTCCGCCACAGGGCACACAGGGAAATTCAGAAATGCCCATTTGCCTAACTGCATGTTTTTTGGATGAAACTGCATATGAGCTCCACATGCACAAAGCCAGGGCCTGGATTCAGGCGCCAGGCAGGCAGAGTTGCCCAGTAAACCGCTGTACAATTCCGCAGTTTTACTTGCTGTGCATATAATGAAAGATGCATTATATGTATCTGTTCTGGTCTTGTCAGATGGAAACGGTTTCTAAGTTTGCATTGACGAAAATCTCTAATCTCCAGAAGCTGCAAAACCCTCCACTTCCTGCAGGGCTTATCTGCCTGTCGGATACGATCAGTTACCAGGAAAACTTTCTCGCAGTTGGCGGTTGTAATCATTAAAGGGCATCGCCGGCGCTTGCCGGCCAAACAGTGGACCAGCGGGTGTTAATTCCCGCCAACCTGCTGGCTGCTATAGATTAATTTCATACTGAAGTAAACGCTGATGTTGTTGTATAATGACTTTGGGACCAATTTAAGTCTCCCAAGCAGCTACGATGCACTTTTTAAAGTTTCATTCTGCTTCGTTCATCAGCAGTTGTCTTCAGCAAATCTAAATAAAAAAAAAGAAGAAAAGAAAAAATAACGCGTTTTCTAAAACCATATTTCATCGAATGGGTATGTGAGATGATTGCAAAGCAAAATTAATCTGAACCTCTCTGCCAGTTACACTGCAAAAGACCTTGTTTTTTTCTAATAATTATCGAGAAAATATATAATATCTGCAGCCATAATAATATCTTTCATTTTTAAATCACACTTGAAGACACATCTTTTTAGCCTAGCTTTTGACATGTAGTCATTTTTATGTATATATGTGCTCTTTTAATTGTTGTTTACTGAGTTTTTCTGTTATATTGGAAAGCGCCCTGGGCACCTTTAGGTTGTTGTATGGCGCTATATAAATAAAATTTGATTTGATTTGATTTGAAGGCAGAAATCAGTGAAATACCTGACTTTTATAAAACGCACTGCAAAGAAAATGTATAATCCGGAGATGGAGATACATTGCAGGGTCAGGGGTTGAGAAGGCTTTTTTCTAACAGATGTGCTTGTCGTGTTTTCTCCCGGGAGAGGGTCATCCCAACACGGCGCATCTTCGACCTGGCCGGCCGCCGACAGCCGCCCTGTCACCAGCAATTAGGCGGATCGCTCTGAGCTGCGCATCGGGAGCGCGGCTGGGGTTGGATGCGCGTCAGGAGGAAGCGCTGCGGCGACGGGACTGTCGTGCGCCCCTATTGGGAGCGCCACGCCTGCCCAAGCCGCTGGCGCCTCCACCGACATCCCACGGCAGACATCACTCCCCAGCCCGTCAGACTCCCCTGGGCGCATTGATTTTCGGCGCTCACCGCTCAAGCTTTATATCGATCCAGACAGTAAAAAGTCTTCATTTACACTTCGAAGAGCAGAGCTTCCAGCTAACTGCGTTAAAACGTACAGTTTTATTTTTAGCTAAATCTAACATTAACAAGTAAATAATGGCCGCGCTTTATTTAGTAATTAACAGCCCACTGGAGCTACTGAAGTTTCTAGGCCTAAATATTCACTAATCATACATAAATGTTGTTGACCGGACCCTTATGCACAATACCAATATAGACACTCTCGGTAACTTGGACAGTCTTGGGCAATTGCAGGTGGTGATAAATTCTTCCGTGAACCTGGATACATTCAAGTAAATAATTTGCCTTCATTTAAATTAATTCTGCAATAAACGAAAAATACATCATTCAGTAGGAGCATAATTATTAAAAGTTTCGCCACACTGTAAAATTTCCAGAACGTTAAAACCATTTCTTATCCCCTTTTCCGGGATAATTTATGTCATTCCCATAATCCTTTATGAGATGTACAGGATAAATGGACCGGGTTTGGGTTGGTTAAGGTTTTGATTATACAATGCAATGAACACCCAGAAAAGAGTTCAACTTTTACCTAACACACTTGTTGACCTGGTTGATGACTTCCTCTCTTTCTGCTGGACACTGCCTGGCGGTTGCCTAGCAACAAGGGGACCTGCCTGTCCATTTTTTTTCCTCAGGAAACAAGGATTACGGATGATTATTCAGTGGCATTTTTTTCAGGAACATGTTGGCAGCCATATCGGTTGTGCAGTGCCCACGCTATTGGAAAAGGTTATCCAAACGATCCCCTCTGTTGTGTGATCTGACACACCACAGGGTGGCTCCTATCGGGATAAATGGCCGTTTTGGTCAGCAGGTTTACCAAGAATGGTGTTTTGACCACTAGGAGGCGCAGGACTCCCCCCATACACCAACTGACTTTCCCGCAGGCCTAGAGATCAGCCCATCTCCTTGGATAGCGGGCTGCATGCATGGGATGAACCGCTGAGGACCACGACGCCCAAGCATTTCTGGCCACGGACGAACACGATCCCTGGCGTACCCCTCGGGAGCCCCTGTCCAGCAACAGCCGCTGGCAGCAGACAGGCGAACAGAGCCAAGGGTTCAGGACGTCATTCCGATATTAGCGTTGGCGCTAACATGCAGAGGAGTGTGGGCCAGCCTCCACCCGCCGAGTCGCCCACCAGGAGCCTTATCAGCGCCGCATGGAAGGCTGTTTCGAGGCGCTAAATTTACCTGAGCGCGTGTGTGGTCGAAGGGCTCCACAGTGGGCCTCCTGCGCGTCAGCGAATGTGACGTGTCAACAAGCTAGCCACCGGGCTTGAGGTTCTCAGGAATTAGGTCCAAAAAGACTTGGTTTGCAGTCTTGTTCTAGAGCCAATACTCCTAAATGTAATTTTATCCAACTTTCAGTGCAGGCGGCATCACGGCTAGGCGATGCTGTTGAACACAAAGACACAGAAGAGACGCTACAGGGTAGCAGCAGGCTCCTCGTGTGATGTATGCGCACCGCGATGGCAGACTGACTTCCCACAACAACAGAAAACAGCAGATAACATTCACAATAGCGCTCACGGGCTGTTAGCTGGAAAGGGAAACGTTCGTTTACGATGCTTATAGGTCGACGAGATCGTTTTCTCAGAGAAGATCTGTGTTTTTGGCCAAAATACTTTAATTATCACAAAAACAAAATTGAAAAAACTTTAACATTACTTGGACCTTAACATTACTTGGACTTAAACGCTATTTGTATATTAATAAACACAAAAAAATTTTTTAGGGAGCAAATGATCAATGACAAAACACTCAGTAATCTGCCTCTCAAAGTAACTGCTGTTATGTTTATAATACTTGGTCTCAGTCCCATGTCCAAGTGAAGATTTAAAGTGCCGAGATCTTGCAACATTTTTTGTAATTTTTTTCCATTTCCATCATAATACAGGTATTCTGATTCTGGTTAAAGAAATACAATACTTGTCCTTTTTCCTAGTGCACCATGTATCTAGGATGCAGGTCATGTTTACATGACCT
>JAODUD010000134.1:11523362-11556549 GCA_026784285.1 Stomatorhinus walkeri
CTTTATGAATACTTACACATATTAAAATGTAAGGAAACTTGGAAACCAGTAAGGACCGGCGCAACTAACCTCTGTATTTTTCACTGACACGCCATACGAATGGCAGCATTAATAATTGAGCCCTGTCCTCCCCGCTGCGATAACCTTTCCATGAAAGGGGATTGAACTCCTGCGGGTCCATTTGGCCCCCGGCTCTGCGGGCTCGTCCTAAATCTAGCTTTGCAGACGGAGGAGCGCAGAACCTGCCGGCACCATTTAGCCTTAACTATTTACAGCCTCATTTCGTTTCTCCCCCTTACAATCGGAAAACTTAGTTTGTGGCAGAAATGCCACGATTTGCCAGCCCTTCTCCCAAAAACGAATGCCAGCATGGAGTATGAAAAGGTCCTGGCCTATAAACGCATGGCCAGAGAGACCCTGGACCCCAGGCCATATCAGAGCGGCAGGCTACCCGCTGATGGTAAATAAGCAGCCAGGCATCACTGGACTAAATGCTCATCCCCAATGGGGGTGGGGGGGTTGGTGACAGTCAGCTGACAAGTTGGAAATGAAAGGCGGCTCTTGGAGCCAGCATATTTATAAGCAGGTGGGCCAGGGTGGTGATTTGGCTCTCCAGCGTGCTCCCCGCAGTCGGGCTTCAGTCGGCGCGTCTGGCCCCCGCTGCCTTGTGCAACACGCAGGGAACAGCGAGCTCCACCAGGCCGGGTGCCATGTCGTGTTTACGTTCTTAGCTATACGCACGTCTCCCCAGACACGGGCTCCACGACGTGGCCGTTTCCCATTCCTCTGGGGCCACGTTGCTGTGGCAACGGCGCTTTATGGCATGTCATGCATTTGTGGAGCCTAAGAGCCCACGGCAGGCTGAACGCGCCAGGTTCCTGTGGGTAGAGTTTTACCAATTACTTTAAAAAGGGGTCTCTTGTTATTGGCCACTGTCCTCTTGCTTTTAAAGCCGCATTTAAAAAAGGTATTTATGAGTCATATGGATGATACTGAGAAGCTTACAATTACGGTTTTTGTTGCAAATTTTTTTATTGATGCGTTGATTGATTTCCTGACTGAATGACCAGCCCCTTTGTCATGTAGTCTGCTTGACTGATTGGAAATGGTTTTATTCTGAAGAATAAATGAAAATTAAGTCCATATATAGAAAACCATAATCCTCTGAGATGTTTGAGTCACTAAGGTACACAGTGTGGTTCTTTGCTTGGCATGATGGGAAATACCCCTTTGACATGGGAGCCGATTTCCTGGGTAAGTAAGTGGTGTCCTCAGACCTTGTTTTTTTTCTTTCTCTCTGTCATCTAACTCATCCAAATCACTCCATTTGAAGGTGGTTAACAGGCCACGTGGGGAAGACCAGTCTCATTTTGTGAAGGAGGGGTAATATTGAGACCCTCACTCTTGTGTTTACATCCTCTCCCTACACTCCTAGGTCTGGCTCCTCGAAGACTCATCATCTTAACCTTGACTGCAGGCTCCACTCGCAAAGTGACTCAGCCAAGATGTTCACCACCAAGAGGTTAGTGTGTCTTTTGTCTATTTGCATTAAGATTAGTCACAAATCTCCGGTCAATTGAGATGCGGAACGGCTTTGCAATGCTGATGTTTCTTCTCCATGTTCTTAGGACACTTTGAATTGTGGGAAACGAATGTTCTTTGGGTTTTAATGATTTCTTTGAGGGAGGTCAAAGGTCACATGTTCCCATAAGTTTCTGTACACTCGAGAAACTCCCAGTGACGCCGAGGGAATAGAACAGAAATCCTTCTGGCCGTTATAGGAGACTAACTGCTAAGCTTTAAACCAGCTGCTGTGCACCAGTAGATGGTGCCTTCACAATTACAAATCATCGATCAGCCTCATCCGGCAATCGGCGACGAGCCAACACCAGGAGCATCATGGGTAATGAATTGTGTTTTGGAGTGATTCACCTGAGGAAGGCTTTGTGTTTTGGCAGTTTGATGCTATTGCTGCCACAAAAGACATTAAAATCTAGAGACAGGATGAATTGGCGTCAGATTTGCTGAGATTGTACTGAAAAGGCACGATGGTGATTTCAATAATAATACCCTTCATACACTGTCTACTTTGTGTCCTACATAATGGGTGGCCCGAGATCTACATTTGCACCCTTTACATCTCCAGTATGAGCCGCCGTGCCGTGCGGAGGGCTGTGCATTCTTCCCTATTGGCGTTTCTTCTTCGAATAGCAGCATTTTTACTTTCTGAACTAAACATGCATCGCAGCATTTAAAAGCTTCTGCTTATTATATTTGAGCAATTTGAGGTCCAGGCAGCTGAGAAAGCTATTTTAGCATAATTTTGTCATATAATATAATATGCTCAGTTAATCATTATTGTGTACAATGCTGGATAAAATGTGTAATGTTTGTGCTAAAACTAAATTTTTTTAGAAAATGACCAAACTGAGTTTACTAAGAAGGAGATGATTGGGTTATTTTGAAGGGGACTGGATGATGGTTATAAGGTGATGTAAAGGACTGTAGGCACATTGGGCCTGATATGACCTGGTCTCATCATCAGCGCACGTGGAATAAAGAGCGTATATGAGTGCGTGTATGAGAGCGTATATGAGAGCGTGTATGAGAGCGTATATGAGAGCGTATATGAGAGCGTGTATGAGAGCGTATATAAGAGCGTATATGAGAGCGTGTATGAGAGCGTATATGAGCGTATATAAGAGCGTATATGAGAGCGTATATGAGAGCGTATCCCTCACTGTCATGCTGCCCTCTGCCCCTGTAGCCTCCCAGACCTGAAACATCTTCAGCTGATCACTGGCTTTAACCCCACCTGCTGTATGGGGTGGGGCCTTCATTTCTAGAAAAAGTAAATTGAGATAATTATATATTTGATTATAAATCAAATTAGCAGAAGCCTGTTGCCATAAAGTTTTGCTAAAGACTGGGGTTTTGAAGACACCAGAAGCACTTTTTGCCTGTATCAAGACGAAGTAGACCGACTGATTATATAATATATAAACATATTTTTTGTTTTCTTGGTCTACAGTAGTTTTTACGAAATACATGCGTTGTTTGGGATAAAAGGCTCAGCTTGCATTTTGAAAGATCACACTGCAAAGTAGGCCGTATTCATTTAGTATTATAGCTGATTAACTATCACTCTGTTTGAGGCCTCGGCCTGCCTGGCCGTCTGTGTCGTTAGTGGTCGGTTACGTTAATTCACTTCCATGATGCAGAAGGTCCTGCTTGGCCTTCTGTCGAATGACTTTCAGATCTTCCATTCTGCCTTTGCACTGAGTACCCCCTCCAAACCTCACCCCCTACCCATCCCTTACCCCAAGGACTTGGCTGATTCATCACCGCCAACCACCCTTGGAATTAGTCATGTAATTAGTTTAGATTTAACCAGGCAAGTTACCTGGCTATTGAAACCTAAAATATCCCAGCAGTGATCCATTCTGACATGAGCACCACCGTCTCAAGTTATCATCAGACTTATGCGGTATAAAAACCATGTTGCTGGTTCATCCGTTCGTTTGATCTGCTAAACACAGAAGCAGCCCGTTAAACCTTATCTGTGATTTACTTAGTGATGTTACTGCTGGATGTTACGGCATTATTGCCGGTGTGATTCGTGGTTTGGGTGTGCTAGCCGCCGGTGTCCAGTCCCTGACTGCATGCTGGGTAATCGTATCACTGTTGGGCCCTTGACCAAGCCTCTTAACTCCAAAAACTCCCCCAGGGCTGCTGGAAGTCAGCCAATCCTATGCTCTGATTCCAAGCTTTGCACTCATGTGTCTTAAGGGAGCAAGATGGAATATTTGAAAACTAAAGAAGTGCTATGTAGCCATGCAATGGTGAATAAAGTGTCGTCTTTTGAGTAGTTTAGCTACAGTTTACTTACTTGTGCCCTCCACCCCTTCCGGGGTATGGGCCACCAAAGGTAGATCTCCAGAGCTTTCTGCCCAGGGCCATTCTTTCTAGTTGACTCCAGGTGTAGCCAGTCCTTGTGATGTCTGCCTCAAGGTCACGTCGCCAGGTGTTTCTTCGACGGCCTCTCTTCCGCTTACCTTGAGGGTTCCACCTACAGTTTAGCGTGCTATATATAATTTATTGTTAAGGTCACGATACTTTCTTTCTCTTAAAAGTGTCATGAAATCATGACTTATTTACGGATTAGCATTGTGTCTTGGTTGTCATGTGTGATGTTCACTTAGAGCCTAAATTAAAGAATACTTAAACTAGTGTCCTATTTAGGAACATGTGACTGTTTTAGTACTTCCAGTTAAGGATGAATAATACCATTTTTTTCAGACCGAGTTTGAGTACTGATGCTCTCTCTCTGGTACTCATCAATTTCGATGCTATTATAATTTAAAATTTTACAAAAAACAGTGAAACTGGTGCTTGAATGAAAATATTTATTGTTTATGATGTTGAAGGTCTGAAGGAATCTAGCATTCATGCCACAGTCTCCCCTACCCAGAATCCTTCAGTACTGAGCGCTCTGGCATCTTGGAAAGGGGACACCCCTGGATTATGTGAACCTTGGTGATGCAGTTTGCGGGCGTGTGTGTGAATTCCAAAGCATGAACATCCCTTCATCCCATCTGGGGTGTATGTGGGCTGAGAGGTGCCCCCCCTGCTGGTGGACTGCTGAAACTCTACACCCATTTCCTGTTAGGAAGCATCTCCGGTGCGCTGAGGAGGAAAGCCAAGAAGTGGCAGTAAAGATCTGTTTATGTGCAGAAGGCCACTTTATTAGATACACCAGCTCAGTAACTTGACCTGCATACTGCGCTGAACACACACAACATGCACATACATGTGCGGGTTCAGTCACTGTGCACTGGGAAGGCTAAGGCGTCCGATTTCCATGATTCTAAATGTGTCGTGATTGTTTGTGCCAGGCGTGGTGTTTCCGGAATCTCAGAAATGGCCCCCCTCCTGGGATTTTCACGCCTTACTGTGTCTGGAGTTTACAAAGAATGACGTGATGAACAAAAATAATCAGTCAGCGGTAGTTCTGTTGCTGAAAACACCTCGTTAATGAGAGCGGTCAGAGAATGGGCAGACTCGTTAAGGATAACAGGAAGGCCGCAAGTGCGAAAGGCTTTTTCGAACGTGCACCGCGCCAAGTCTTGAAGGGACTTTCTAAACAAAAGGGGGTCCTATTATGTAGGTGTACCTAAAACGTTAGCCAGTGAGTGTACATCTGCTAATTGTTTTTTATTTTTATTTTTTAAATGCCGGCTTACAGAGCAATCCTACCCAAGCTGTTGAATCCACCCTCGCATAAACAAGACTTTAATTAAAAGTCTTTCATTAAGCTTTAATCAGTTTAGTGGCTGACATATTCACCTTCAACGATACTGGAGCGGGGGACGGCCTGGCGAGGGGGCGGCCTCATAAATCTGTTGGGGAGGGAGGGGACAGTAATGTGGCAGGCTGGCCGGTTAATTTGGACCGCCGGCCTCCAGCACCGCGGCCTCTTCGATTATTACGCATGGGTGGATAGGTCAGTGTCTCTCCTTTAATTGTTTTTGCTTACATGCTCGTTAGAAAGTAACTTGGGCGATGCTGAATTGAATCTTTAGTTTCTTTAGTCAGACTTAATGGTTTCAGCAAGTAATTAACACTTTTCTCAGGTGTGGCCATGAATCTTGTTTGGCTGCGTAGTTCCCCCCCGCACACGGCTGGTGCGGCTCCCGGACATTATTCTCTGAGGGTGAGACATTCCCCCCCAAGACGCCTCCCGGTGTTTTCATCCTGGAATGAGGGATGGAGCCCCCACCTGAAGACACTGCAACTGTTCCGTTCATCTGTCGACATCCCGTAACTGTATTCTGCCAGGAAGAGTCGGTCTTCAGGACCACCAGCCTATGCTAATGTTATTTCCGTTGATTGGGTTTGACCCTTGTAAGGCCCGAAAATTAATTTCGTCCAGATTGATTCATTTAGTTTTATCGATTTGATCATCGGCTGCCTGAATTCCAAATGAAAAGGTTGTCTTGAGGCAGCAGTTTTTCCCCCCCCCCCCCACCATAAATGACTGCTTATGCAGAGAGCAGTGATTCAGAGTCAGGTTTGGGAGCCATGGCATAGAATCTTAACACCATCACTGAAGGGTGGATGCTGTCGCTGGCAGTTTCAGTTTGAGGCACGGAGATGTTTTTCAGCCCGTGGTAATTTCTGCCAAGGCTCCTTATGGATGTGCGGGCCCAGTTTATTAGAACCGTCTGGCAGCTGTTCTGTAACGCGATTAAAATTAACGCGTTTACTTAGAGTGTCGACTGACAGCTTCGCCTCGGCCTCTCGTGAAGGCACCGGTGACGTGAAAACTCTGCTAGCAGGCTGGGAGACTTAATTGCTCTCAGCTGGGTCTCCAAATGAAATTACGGAGACGTTTGCCCGTCCTTCACATGCCGTGCACCTGCTGAATCAGGCCAGCATGCGGGTGGGATCTGCCTGCCGGTTCATACGCGATTAAAGACGGACCTCTTCGGGAACTCAAACTAAATCAAACTTGAAGTCATATTCCAGAAACCTCATCCGTCTCCTTCATGATGCATTCTGCATTCCCCAGAAGAACTGAAGATCAAGAGAATTCCCAGTATTCTTCCTTCACTCAATTACAGAGCGGGTCAACAATAGGGATAGACCACATGGTCATTGTTTATTTTTGTCGGAACTTTATTTCTCATCATTACTGTAGAGGCCCAATGAACATGATGTTCTAAGAGTCAAAGCGTAGAATTTCATACCAACGCCACACAGAACCAGCGGGCCACAAGACAGCTACCAATGAAATGCTTCAGCAAATTATCAGGAAAAGAGGCATTAAAGCACTGCCATTTTCAAGGCATCCATTGAGCCGCTACTCAAACCTTGCACCAACCTTCTCCACATCATAAGCTATGGAGACCACGCAACACGCAGGCTTACTGAAGTACAGTCCTGTAACTTGACCTCAGATAATGCCGGAAGGAAGAGTGAAGCAGGATGAGTACCAGCAAGGAAAATGGAGACATTAATGCATTATATTTACCATTTAAATCTGTTGAAAGCTTACAGCATGTTTGCAGTCCTACTGTTATGTTCTGCGTCCATCTTTTCTAACGGGAGAGACGTAAGCAGTGGAAGGATGGAAAGGCAGCGGTGACCCCTCCGCTCTTGGTCTTTTCTTGCTCAGTGAAATCGGGGCACTTTGGAGTGTGTTTCAAAGGTCACTTCTGCATGGCGGCTTGGGGCATCGCCCTTTGCTTGCTAAACTTGGGCATCAGTCAGATTTAACTCACAAATGAAGGTTTGGTGGGGGGTGGGGGGGGGGCAGGGTCACAGTTGCTGATGAAGCAGAAGCAGCCTGGCCAGAAGATCCCCAAATGGTGCTCAACCCCACGCAGTCACATAGTTAACACTGGCTAGTTAGCGCGCCAACGGCTGCCTTTCTGAGCCACGGTGCTCCCGGAGTTTGGTACTGGACCTTCTGTTTGACCTTGGAGGTGGCTTTCGCGGAGAAACATTTCCAAGATGTGCTCAGGTGACACCCAGTCACAAACGAGCACCCCTAATTCACCATGCCTATTTCTAACTCTCCCGTCCGATGTACCATGGATCATTTTATTTTATTTATTAAATATGTGGTTAATTTAAGGATGAGGACTCCTCAGTGGGACCTATTCATCTTAATACCAACGTGAAAGGTCCATGTCGTCTGTCTGCCACAACCTCCTGTCCTGTTGATAATCACATAAATAAGGTGCTTTGTTGTTTAACGTGGCTCTGAGTCACCTGGGTCTGTCAGATTCGCTTTAGCCTCCAGGTTTGTGTGGAAACCGTGAACATAAACATACCCTACGTACATGAGGTCATACATGTCAAGCTGGTACATAGCGATGTCATGTAGCTGGGGCCGGAGGGAACCTGTACTGGGATAGCGCTGATTCCCAGTTAGAGAGAGCTGGACAGTGCAGGTTCTTTGAGATCAGGATGAATTGGTTTCCTCATGGAGTCTAAAAACACAACTTTGGTGAATTTGATGTTGTGAACAGTTCTGTTCTAGCAGTGACCTTCTAATGCAGTGTTTCCCATCCCAGTCCTTGGGGAATGCTGGACAGTCCTTGTTTTTGCTCCCTCCCAGCTCCCAGCCAATCAGGAACACCGAATACCTGCTATAGATGCGCTGGGAAGCAAAAACGTGGACTGTCTGGGGTTCCCCGAGGACTGGGTTGGGAAACACTGCTGTAATGCATAAGGAAATTATATCTGTGTGTGTGTGTGTGTGTGTGTATGTGTGTTTGTGTGAGTCTGTGTGTGTAAAATAATGAATTCATGTATAACCAGACAGGGAGGCAAAACATTTTTACAGCTGTGGTAGTTATTCAGAGTAATAATGGGTGTCCAGTGGGGGGGGGGCTCTGTTCATCATGTGATGTCCCCGTGCCCAGCCATCCAGCTGCTGACGTCAAGGCGCTCACATGGTGACACGATGCGATACACGAGTAACTGGCCAAAGCAGGGCATTCTCACATCCCAGGTCCTCAGGTAGCCCTGAAGGGGACGCACCAAGTGTAAGGCTACTGGCTCTCACTCATAACCCAGCCCACTGACAAACATGATATTTCACTTATAACCTGTCACACTGTGCATCCTACACGTAACCTTCTGTGTCGCTGGACCCTTTGTGATCAATTCTGTCAGATATTTAGGTTACAGACTCAACGTATGACTGACTCACAGGCATGAGTTTAACATCAACGTGACCCCTGTTTCTCACATTGGCCTGGTTGTTTTTGCAAAACGGGCTCACCGATAAACGTCACTCAACAGGGACGCACATTAGCACGTCCCCAGACGCTGAGAGCCCACAAATGATCTCATGGGGCCCTGCCTTTCTGTATCTCAACGTTAAGCTTTTTACTGACCAATTAAGAAGACCTGATTTATAGCCCGTGAAAGACAGAATGTGCAGACTCACTTTCCCCTCTGGTTAACCCAATGTCCTTAACAGATTTTCCAGTCTTAATTAGTCTGTTAGTCAGACGTACAGAAGAAAGGGTTGCTTTTTATTTAGAGAATCTGAAAGTGTATTTGAATTATTAATAAATATGTGTATATACAATATTAATTGCTATTCATCATACTTGATTGCCTTATCTAGATGCTACAGGCACAAGGCAATGAGTAACCCAGGATGGGGTACAAGGCTTGACAACTATTTGGCTTGACAACTAATTTTGGCGACTCAAGTTTATCTTAGCTAACTTTTGGACTGTGTGTGTGTGTGTGTGTGTGTGTCGGTGTGGGAAGGCTGGAAATCCTGGAGTAAACCTATTGTGACACAACAGGGAGAGAATGCAAGCAGAGGTTTGAGGTAACAGTGTTAACCACTGCACCAGCACACATCCCCATTATTTAACATCCTTTTCATACTTATTTAGATTAAACAAAAAAATAACCGCCAAACTGACCACAAATAAGAGCTGCTGAAATTCTGCAGCGATTTCTTGTGTTCAACGTGAACCGGAAAGCAGCCTGACAGCTTGGTGGTGGCAAGTTTTGACACCCTGCATGCCAAGAAACGTGGACGTCAAACCGCGTTCATCACGCCGATGTTTACACTGTATGGGCAGGGTGCTCTGATGGTCCCCGATGGTGTCAAATCGTGTCACTGTGGGCTCATTGGGGGAAAAAAAATCTAGATTTGACGTTGGGGCTAAATATCATTTAAAAATCTATCTGTATATACAGGGGGAGACAAAATAAATGGAACACTACATGAAAAAAAATACTTTAACTCAGTTACAAAGATGATCCACACTAGACTGAATACCAGCTACCAGTAGGGGGCATCACTAATGATGTACGAGCTTTCAAAGCAACATAAGGCAACTAACCGTTCTTTCCATCTAACCATCCATCCATTCATCCGTCTATCATTTTCCATCCTCTTATCCAGGATGGGGTCTGGGGGTATGGCGTCCATCCTAGGCAGTGCCGGGAAGCATTCAGAAGTGAGGGGCGTAAAGCCATCAGCCAACACAGACAAACTGCATCAGCCTAGAGGAACCGCAGTTGCAATTGAAATCTCTCACCGAGGACAGATGACCCCTTCAAAGTGTGATTTGGTGGGTTAAGAACTCGGGAAAATCACTGTTACAAATCCCTGGATCGACGGAGTGAGTTACTCATTGGACCCATGAGTCAGGTCCTTAACCTGAATTACACAAGGGCCCGCCACCTGCCTTTTTCAAAAATGCAAGTTGCTATAATGACAGCACCTGCTATGTAAATAAAATGTATTGGATTATTCCGAAGCAACGAAAAAATACAGCCTCAAAAAAATTCCACAGAGGTGAAATCACTGTGTGACCCAGTTTCAACAAAAACTGTACACTGTCAGCTTCATAATGGAGGAATTTATGGTGCAGCCGTTATTTGCAAAGCTGCTCTATCCAATGCCAGAGCATAAAAAGGTGAAACTTGATATTAGGGGTACAGAACGTGCCCTTCCGGCCAATAGAAACAAGTCAAGTCCGATGAGTCTTTCAACATTTTTGCTGCATGTCTGGGGTTTTCTTTGGAGACAACCATCAGATTCCTTCACTCTACAAGGTGAGATCATTTTGCAGGGCTGGGTGTACCTTGTTGTGCAAACCAGAGGAGGGCGCTAGAGGCAGAGGAGATGGCACCTCCTCTGTTTCTGACATTATTTACAAACTTTAAAATGACTTATTGTTTAAAAGCGCGTTTTGTCTCTTCTTTGGAATTTGTAATGTTGTAAGATGGATTTCAGCATTACAAACAGTGACCCCTAGAGGCCTGAGGGAATGGGCAAAATGTCTGATGTGGTACTGAAGGCCAGGGAAGAACCTCAGAGTGGGCAGGTCTTCTCTGGTCTTCTCCTGCCAATTAATGTGATCCTTTAAAAATTTTCCCTCCCTGATAATCTCACGTAAATGATGTGCCATTGGAGGTATACCAACAAATCAACAACCAGGATATAATATTGACATATTTGCGGTCCAATGAATAATTACGTTTTAGTTTTATCTTCAGGTACCGTTCTCTGCCATTGCATTGTGTGACGTACAGGTGTTTAAGCAAGATATACAGCGGGATAGCAAGTGAGAGCAGCAGATTTACAGTTTTTAGGATTATTAATTTCAGATACATTTGCTTCCTTTCGACTTTTTAAAATTTCATCCAGTGTTTCTTTAGTGTCTGATTTTGCCCTCTTCTGTATTATTTTGGTAATTTTCTGCACAAATGTGTTTGACGGGAAGTAATGAGGTTTAAGGAAGCAATTTCAGATTTGCATATTTCATTTTTGTTTTTCTCCTTAAATTAGATGGCATGAAACACTTTTTTGAATAATTGCTTCGTGTTCCATCTGACGCTTTTAATAAGTATATTCATATTTAATCTTTACATCCATACTCACCTAGCTGCAGAGAAAACTGTAAGATGAGTGCTTAAAAACCTGTCAAATTTTGGTGAAAACTGCAAGTCATTTTGTGTTGGTTTGGTTTTGGTGCATGACGGCACAGCGATTCGCCTCTCATGCCCATGAGGCAGCAACATGGCCTAAAAAGTGTGGCCTGACTCCTCTGTCTTTATAGAAAACGAGCTGATTGTAAAACTCGACTGTTGCAAAATACCTTGTAACCTATTTCATCTTGCTTAATTTAATTTTGATCGCAAGAAAGTATAGAAAAGTTGCCGACCTGTATAGTAAAATGATGCATTTGGCAGATCATTCGCTGTTCTTTAAGATACTGGCGTGTGCTAAAGTGATAACACCTGCTTTCAGGATACTAAATACATCTGAGGTCAGTATCAGATTCATTCCATGCCTTAAACATAACTGAATGTTTGTCCTTCAAAGAAGAACAGTTCTGGATATGTATGACAACATTTATTTACAAATACGTGTGGCTGGCTGAAGGCAAAGGCTGACCCTGTTCATCTTAGGGTTTTGATTTTCATATAGTGTTAGGTGTTTGCACATCAGCTACGTATGTAATGCAATATAGTACATATATGCGTAGAATTAAATTCCACCCACTGCGTTCTTTGTGCACTTTGCTGTCCAGAATAGGCTCTAGACCCTCCCTGACCCTGATCAGGAAGTGTGGTTGATGGATGGATGGATGGATGGACACGTATATTTCTGAATTTATGAAAGTTGATGACAGTGCTCCATGACAATGTGATGGTATAATGACTGACAAGTTTCTAAGCTCTATAAGGGCAAACAGTTACAATCCCGGAGTCTGCTTATGTTACTACACTTGGCAACAAACTTATTTAATGCACGGTCAGATTGCCTACTTAGTGGGGACATTATCTAAGAGCAGCGCGGTCGCAGTGCGACTTTTCCGAGGCCGAACCTGCACGACGAACTCAAGCGAACAGCCTCTTCATTTAAAGGCCCCCTGCATTCTGTCAATCCACCCTGTATTATAAAAGCAAAGATCACGTTTTAATCATCAAAAGTAGCTGTTTAAATTAGCAGTTCTTCTCGATAAATGGCGACGTGGCAGGCGATTGCCGCTAATCACGGCCCAGCTCTGTGTGTGAAGTGTGGTTGTGAAATGAGATAATTGGGATTTCTGGGATTCCGACCAGCTTCCAGTCAGCCGTGAGGCCAGCTCTGACAAGGACCCGCGAGGAAGCCGTCCTCAGCTGCTTCTCCCCGCGACATGTCCGGATAATGAGTTTTTGAAGAATCATACAGTTTGAATTATTTTTGGTTGCCGTGTGCTGGTGCGCGTTTGACATATTCTTTCATTCGCACAGCAGATATATATATGTGTGTGTGTATATATATATATATATATATATATATATATATTGTCCAAAGCAAAATATAAGTGAGAAAATCTTGGGGTCAGAGCATAGGGTCAGCCAACATCCAACCACATGGAGCGTTTGGGGTTAGGGGTTATGCTCAAGGACCATCAATGATATATTGTACTCTGCCTACCATGGGATTCAAACCCATAACCTGCCACACCCAAATCCCTAAACTACCGCCCTGTGCCTAAAGAACCGTGGCTAAAACGGTGAGTAATTCACTGGCCGTCCTGTAAGCCTCGCTCTGCTGTCTGTTTACGTTTGCCCTTAAAGGGGAAGTCACATTCCCAGCAGCCAGAGCCACATGCAGTGAGGTCATATGTCATTCGCCTCCCCACTCAGCCCTCATGCAGTGAAAGCAGAACCTCCGCACGGCCGGCAGCGAATGCAATTTTGATGCAGGAGCATTTCTCTCTCTTTTTGTTTTTTTGCCGGGATTATTTTCAGTCTCAATTTCTGACTTCAAAGAGACACGTGAGCTTGGCTTGTGGTGTCTCCAGGACAGTGCTGGACACCTTGCAGCCATTTGTCTGCTGTTTTCTTGTGCTTTTTATACACCCTTTCCTCCATAATTGCGTATTTGCCATCATAATGCCAGTTTCTAAACCAAATGATCCCAAGAAGCAGTTTGGAGGGGTCAGTTTTTGGGGGATCTCTCAGCAGGTGGCACCCTTACCTCACACCGGGGGAGGTTGGTGTGTGACTTAGGGGGCTCGACTTCTCTGCCTCTGATTGAAAGTTTGTTGGTTCACATCCCATCATCGGCAGAGTAGCCACATCCTCATTGGGCTCTTGAGCATGACCCTTAACCCCCATAAAAGTTCTAGATGGGTGTCCGATGGACAGCTGACCCTGTGCTTGTAGCTGCGCTCGCACCTCATTATATGCATGTGTATGTCTCAAAGAGCATTATGAAGAATGAGCATTAAAAGAAACACACTCCAATCATCTTTTACTTGTCCAAAAGCTTAGTTTTGGTTGGGGTTTGGATTCCTTGTCGTGTGCGTTTTGCGGAGCCTTACTGTATTGCGCAGGTTTTCACATCATATCACATGACATGACATGCATCACAGTCTGAGGAACTGCACAGCCTGACTTAGAAGCACATGGAGGTGATGAGTCACAGCAGAGCGATGGGGATGATGCTCACTTTTTCATCATCTGGGGCAAATGCAGCAGTACAGACAATTTCACAATAGCAGCTAAATGAATCTTTAAATGCCACATTTAAAATATCTTTGTTCTTTAAACAGCAAGCCCAGGTGAATCATCTCCCTGGCGACAGGAGGTCCTAACTGAGCATGTGCAAGATGTGAAAGGGTGGCGGTTAATCAGGATGATCGGGCTTGGTGGGGGGATTCTGTCTGGAGAGGCAATCTTGGAATGCATCTAGTTTGCATCTGAAGGTCTATGTGCCCTTCAGATTCATTTCTGAGGTCTTAGATTAATGTTTGCTTCCATCAGTCATCTGGGACGGGAGCAGCTCTCAAGGACATTTCAAGGTTAATCAGTTTAACGTCAGAAATGGGTAACATCGCGTCAGCACACAGACTCAAGGACAAGCATTAAGATCCGGGCAATTTCCTTTGAAGCTGCTGTGTATTCGGCCTCATCTGAGTCACACTGCTGGCTGCTGTGCTCTTTGACTGCCATTGTTTGCATCAGAATCCCTGTCGTTTCTGTTTAGTGCCTTAAGCATTTGCACACTGTCTTCTGAATAGTCTTTATATATAGCCCTTTATTTTGTCTTACACTATTCCTGATTTTACGTTTATTTATCTGAAGACTCCTTTTGGTTCCCTTTCATCTCAGGAGCAATTCACATTTACATTTCACTGAAGTTATGCCTACATCGCTGTACATACCACAAATGAAATCTCGAATCTTCGTCGCCGTTTTCGGCCATCGTGTCGGCAGGCCGCCTTTTAACTCACACCCAGTAGAGACAGGGCCGGCCGGATAAGTGCCATGACTGGTCACGTGAGCGACACGGAAAGCGACTCTCCGAATGTCCCCCGGCCCCGAAATCCTGCCTGCGCTGTCGTCCGCCTCTTTCATCCGTCGTCTGCCTTGTCCAATCAGCTGCTGCCTTGTATAACGGGAGGTCAGGAGGCGTTACGGCAAAGGTCTGCGAACTGTGCCCTTGCTGCTGTCAGGGAGGGTGGGGGGGGGGCATCTCTCAACCGCTGATCCCCCTCCCCGTTGACCTTTTGTGACTATCAGCAAAAGTGAAGATACAATAGACTGAAGTTTCGTTCATTTGAATAAACCAGGAGCTGATTCTACCATGAGCTAAACCAGAATCTTCTCACTTTTATCGCCTTTAGTGATGTCATTGGCCTTCTTCATAAACATTGGGGGCGGGGCATTAGTGTGCTTTATGACATCACCTTGTTTGAGGAGCAAACTACAGGTGTTCCTCTAATGTCTATGAGGTCATGGGAAAATTAGGGTATAAAAGCTATTATTTAGGTTCAATGGTGGTTGCAGGTCTGATTCCTACCTCTATTCTGCCTTCACCTAGTTTGTATGTTCTACCAATTGTCCTGCTCAGTTAAAAAAGCTGGTATCTTTGAATTTCCAAAAGTATGTTGTGATTTCTGTGTGCATGTGCCCAGTGACGGAGTGGCCTTTCATACAGGGTGTCCTTGGATGTCTGGAAGATAGCACCCCGCACTGGGTAAGTGATTACGGATCGAAGACATTATTTATGGGTCACATCGACCTTTCTGTGATGGTTCTGGCTGATCTTCTCGTCAACATGAATTTACATGGTTAGGCGATCTGATGCGGAGAAGAGTGACGGACAGCCACTGCTGATCAGCGACAGCCTGTTCTGCTACACCGCGAGTTTTACAGCTGGGGGGCTAACACAGTGATGCCGGAAAAGGGACGATGGTGATGACCAGCAAGGGGGCAGCGATGTTCCAAAAGTGGAACTGATGGAGCCTGAAGCAGGAGAGCGAAGAGTGGGGGGTCACCTTTCTCTCTTGGCAGCCTGCAGCTGGCCTGACCCATATCAGGGCCGTGTCCTTTTAACAGAAACTTGGCTGAATTTAATGGATCTCATCTCAGTTCAGTACTTTTATATAGCGCCTTTCATGACAGTCGCCCAAAGGCACTTGACATGAGTTAATCCATTATTACATCATCTATACCAAAGGGTGCATGAAATAGGGATAGAGGGGTGAGGGAAGAGGAAAGGAATTACAGACGACAGCAGAGGTGGGGAACTGAAAACTCCCGAGTAAGGAGTAAGAAAAATACCTTCTGGGGGTTAACTGGCTGCCCACACCCATTGGATGTTATAGAATGCAAAGAAAATGTAATGAACGGAAGGTGTGAACTGTGGTCATGGTCCATCGGTGAGGTAATTCAGTGTAAGTCAACAGATCGTAGGTCACATCCAGGATATCATGGCTTGGACACTGCACACACAATGCCATGCTTCCATGGCACTCAACCAGCACTAGCACAAATGGTGCCACCCGGACAATCGGGGAGGAAAATGACGGACGTGGGTGGTCACATCAGAGACAATGTTCATTGCCCTTGACTGGCACTATAAGTAGTTATATGTATAAATGTTTTTGTCTCGTCCGTCATGTAGCCCTGAGACACCGGCGGGTCTCTCCTGCTTTCCAGCATCAATAAAGGACTTGTTTTGCAGGTAGATGTTACTGTTTATGCCTTTTAACATCCGTGCAAGCAGCAGGAAGAATTCAGCCAGCAGCCTGGCTAATACACAGGAAAATGAAAGGTTGTGTTTTCCCTAGTAAACTCAGCATTTTGAGCTGGGCTGGTAAGAGTGACTAACTGTACCCCCCCCCACCCCGAAAAAAAAGACACCTGCCTTGTGTCTGTGGCCCTTCCACCTTGGACAGAAAATTAAGGCATCCATATTTGATAAAGGCCCTCGGTGTGTCAGAATGCTTACCCATGACTGTCAAAAACACATGTGCTGCATATGGGAGGTACGTCTTCAGCGGCTCAGGAAGAACATGCCTGTGTCATTTTGGGGTCTAGCCGGAGATGCTAACGAGCAATTAGCTGGGATGGATTACGGTGGGTGCTTGAGCGCAGCCTGTCACTCTGCGGCATAACGGCAGAACCATTTCGGTCGAAAAATCCCCTTTTCAAACTGCCTTGGGGGCTGACAATGCAGATCTGTGCATTCAGTGGTTTAACAGAAAGTCGAAATCTGCGAACATGGAGTCATCAGCTATGGATGCTATGTTTTGCCTGTTCCCGTGATTTTGAACAGTTCTGCTAGGTCATATACAGCCATTCTGCATCCAGCTGTGTTAGAAAGATGGATTGAATCCTTGAGGAAAATGCAATCCTTTAATATAATACTGATTTTGCAAGCAAAAAAAATGGCAGATTTTTAATTACAAGTGATTTTATCTGTTGCCTGTTTCCAAATATAATCAAATGGATCGCATGAAGGAATTTCACTTGACTTTACTATTTCAGTCATTTCAGTTAGAGGACAAAAAATTAGTACTTGTGACATATAACCCATGATCTGATTTATGAATATAAAAAGATGAGCCTATGAACCGATTTCAATTAACAACTCATATGTGTTTGTGTGACTATGACTGTAATGTAATTGGCCGATTTAATACATCTGCCATTGATCCTTCCTGTTTGCTTAGCTGCGGTACACTCCTTTCTGGAACATTTCTTCAAGAAATGCTTACTGCCAGCATTGAGATTAAGTCTTCCAGGACAGACTCTTGGATTCCTGGTGTGTCAGAACCGGTCTGTCAACATAGTTAAATCAAAGCTCTGTGCCCCGAGGCACAGATCTCAGACAATTATCTGCCAAAACAACAAAATCCACCAGGGCTGGTCTTTCTGTAGATTGTTGTGATATGATCAAACAATAAAGTGTTATACACTGTGAATAATGAGTTTCTAAGCTGGATTTAATTTTTTTTTTTCACATTACATGGAATATAATTATGCATTTTATTTTTCAAAGCTCAGTATAAATGCTGTAAATCCAGCTGTTTTACAGTTCCCCACGGCCTGACAGTGCCCTTTGGGCAGGACGACCTTTGACCTCCAAGTGGGAAAAGAGCCTTATGAGTCAACTAACGTGCAGCGGTAAATGCGCGTGAGGTTGCGGCGACACCGGCCAATCTGAGGGGGGCGCCCCGTTGCAGAGCATCTTAATCAGAGGTGACATGTGACAACTGCAGGCACAACTGTCCGGCCTCGATGAGACATGCTGTAATCTGGTTTAGGAAATTGCCTGCAGCAGAGATGTGGCTAAAAATACGGCGCGTTTCCTCGAGCCTTTTCAAAAATGTGTGCATCAACAATGCCTAAACTGTGTTTGTTTGGCTGAATGCAATGGAATCAGAATCATCCTAACAAAAACTGGTTTGGCATATTTTGTTTTGAGTACTGGCATTGGCTGGAGCAGCTACAGTGAACTGGAATGAAGTGGCTACATCTGTATGTAAGGGGAATGCTGTAGGTGCTTACAGTCATGCTAATGTTCTTTAGCAGAGAAGTAATGTTATCTGCTGTCAAGTCCGTGCTGTCAAGATTATTGTATGGCTGTTTTTTGTGTGTAGGAGGTCACGTGATATCAGTGATGGTGCCATATGAGTTTAACTACAAAGATTGAAAGTATATAGTTTACCTCACATCAGACTAGGGAGGTAGCTATCTGTTCCTGTTTTTTTTTCAGTGTGGCGCACTGAAGAGGCACAAAGGTGTGATTTGACTTGGAGAATAACACTGTAGCAGTGAAAACAGACCCAGCAATGCTGATCCATTCACACATACTTTCTTCGGTACAATGGATGTTTAATTTGCGTCTTGAAAGGCATTTATATATTTAGCAGGCACTTTGTCCAAAGTGACATACAGTGAGGCAAATAGCACGTTGCAAACATTCATGCTGTCAAGTAGTCAACTAGACATAAGTGCAGCTAAGCTGAGCTTACAATGGAATTCATGGAACAGATGGGTCTCTTTCCACCACCGGGGGAACCACACAAGAGAACCATCTGGAGTGACACTTCTCACATGGTGGAGGGAACTCTAAACGGCATTGGTTTGCTGACAGAAGGGGACAAGATGGGACATGGGTCCTGAGGAGCTTTTTGATGGGGATGGTTGCGTGTCCCTTGATGGATCTGTAAGACGGCACCAATGATTTAAACTTGGGAGCCAGTGAAGAGAGACAAGTAGGGGTATGACATAAGAACGCTGGGGCTGACTGAATATCAGACATGCTGCCGCATTTTGAATCAACAGCACCAGCTGGTAAACCTGCCAGTAGAGAGTCGCAGTATTTTGGTTGTAGAGTAAGAAATATCTGGATTAGAAACTGAGCTACATATTGAGACAAAAGAAGGCCTGATTTTCCTGATGTTTCTCAGGGTGAATCTGCAAGATTGGGAATCCACCATTATGTGCTCAGCTGGTTGTCTGTCATTACTCTAGGATCCTAGTGGGCCTTGATGGAGACAATGTGGATGGTCCACGCTGAGCAGTGATGTCATGGTGGATGGTAGTGCTGGCAGGGAATAGAGGAAGCTCTGTCCTGGAGAGTTTAAGCTGGAGGTGATAGACCCTCATCCAGGCTGCAGTGTCAGCCAAGCATGCAGAGATCTGAGCTGAGGCCATCAGGAGAGGTTGAGTAGATCTGGATGTCATCCACATAGTAGCAGTAAGGGAAGCCATGATAGGAGAAAGAGAGGAGAGAACCAAGGACAGAGCCATGGGGGACACCCTTTGTTACCTGAAGTTATTTGGAAACCTTTGCACCTCAAGCTACTTGGAATGATCTGTTTGGTTGGTATGAGTCAAGTAGCACAAAGCAGTCTGTGTGATGCCATGTTGACAAAGGGTGGCCAGGAGGATTTGATTTTTAAAGGTGTTAAGTGGGAAAGTGCAGGAGTAAGTGTAGGAGAGATGACCTGGAGGAGATGGGATCCAGGGTACAAGTGGTGGGCCAATGGCTGAGTAGGATAGAAACGTTCTGCCTGGGAGGTGAATGAAGGAAATGGAGGCCCCTGACAGGTGGTGGGTTAAGGAAGGCTCTGAAAGTGTCATTGGCAGAGGAAATTTCCTCTTGGAAGTATGTGATTTTGGCATCGGTGATGGTTGTAGACAATGAGGGTAGAAGTGATTGGTACACAACCAAGTCCATGTATTCATGGAGGAGAGTAGATAGAAAGTGTCAAGACGTGAGGTTAGCACAGAATCGAGTGTATTGCAGGTTCCTTCAACATCTGGGGAGGAGAAATCCTCAAGTGATGGCAGAGAGGAAGAGACCAAAACAGAAGCGGATGGGGCGGAGAGAGAGTGAAGATGATGTTCGAGGAGGAGGGACTGAAGGTAGGATGGGGGGAGGGTTACAAGTGAAACCAAACAAAGAACTGGGCAGAAACATGTACTGGAGTGACCAGCAGGTTGGCAGGGATACGATTCCATCTAAAGATGAGGTCTAGTTTGAGTTCAGCCTTATGAGAAGAAGGAGTGTCGAAATGGGTCAGGCCAAAGGGTGAGGAAGTCAGGTGGATGTTCAAGTCCCCGAAGATGATAAGTGCAAAGCAGTTTTTCGGGATGGCTGACAGATGCAAATGCAATTCTTCAATGGAGTTGCCTAGTGGGCTGCATGGGCGAAGGACACTCAGAACTCCTTGGGAAAAAATGAGGCAGCCGTTATGATTTTGGCCAAAATCCACAAAACCAAACATGCCCCAGCAGAAACAAGTTTCTGTTGCGACGGATGTTTTTTCAGCTGAATGCGTGGGGGGGGGATGGGAGCTTGTTAAACGGGAATTTACAAGTAAAATTTATGCATACTAGTGGAGGTCAATTAGCATAATTGCGTTTGCATGAGAGTCGGAGTCGGGGGAGCCACGGTCACATGTGCTGGTAGGGGGCTGGCGAGTGCAGCGTTTGAAGCTAATGGGCTGCCGCCACTACTATTACGTAATGACTGATTCTGGGCTCCACTGCCACGGAGATGTGGGAATGCAATTATGGTGAAAGGTAATTAAACGCGGACGGCGTGTGGATAAGAACGGCGAGTGGGGCTCAGGGAAAGAATTGGCCTTAACCCGGCTGACTGAAAGGGGGACTGTTTACGAAACATGCAGTCAGAATGCTAACAGGCAAGCTCGCTAGAGATTTAGGAGCTTTCGTGGCAAGATTTTCATTTTTTTTGTATGAATTCTTATATAATGTCAGTGGTTGTGAGAATCATCCTCATGTAGTTGTAATCATGTCTTAAATGAGTCACACACCATGTCATTTTGACATTTCCAGTTGTGTGATTGGAAGTCTCCTCATCGGCAGGCTAATTGGGGACTAACTAGTTAAAGTTTTTTTGTTATTATTTCACCGCCACGTAAAGAGTAAACAGAAGTGACAGGTCCATTAGGTGGATGACATTGGGGGGACGAGGTAAAAGATGTAAAGTGACATTTCTTCTACAGATGATCCATCCCTGATATATAATGAATGGACTCCTTATGATATCAAATAAATTAGTATTCATGTTAAATGCTAATGTTCCATATATTGTGTCCTTCAGTACCTCAGAAGAAGCTGCCTGTGTTACTTTACTATGGGCATATGTTTTAGTGTGAGACGTGTGATGATCTTGGACTGGATTGTAAAGCACATGACATTGAGAATTCAGAAATACCCCAGACTCCTTATATCTGGGGAAAAATAAAATCTCTCATCTAGTTCTCCAGTCTGGGGAATGCAAAGTGGAGTGCTTCACTGCTGGTGATCTTTAATTTTATTTTATAAAATTATTCCCATCAGTACAACCAATTGCGTCTCCTTATTGGTTCATGTCAGTCATGGCTGGTCAATCTTATTTGTGACAAAGTCGGCTGCCTTAAGCTCCACCTTCTAACATGGTGCCGACTTGCCAGACAATTTCACTTTTCCTCAAATGGGGGGCGTCGTTGATGATGCTCCCATAGTGTGCCACATAGGTTAGGACTGGTACTGGTGTCAATAAACTTTGCCTTCGTACCGACCAGACGAAAGACATACAGGCACAAAAATCACACTCAACAGGTAATTAACATATATTACGTTTGCAGCTGTGGTCAAGCAGGTATGTTACATTTGAGGCAACCCCAGTATCTCTGCATATTGGCACAATATCAACATTAAATTTTATTTTTTTTCTCCTGGAATATTAAGCCCATGCAAAAACTTGATGAAGTAGCTGTGAATTTAAATCGTTTATCTTTTATTTAACCACCAATAATCAGTAAGTGACATTCGCAGGAGCCTTTCTGAGGTGCTGTGTAAAGCTCTGGAACATACTCTATGTGTTAAGGGTCAAACCTGCATACCATAGCCTACATACTGAAGTGTACCACTCAGCCATCAATGCAGTATGTACTGTATCTATGCATGATAGCACGCTTTGGAGCCACAAGCTTAGCCAGTAGAGCCACAGCGAGCCTCGAGCTCAGACCTGGGGCCCCATTACACTGTACACCCTGGAGCATCGTAGGGCACATGCTCATACAGGTATTTTAGGGATGACCGTGGGAGGAGGACCCAGAGGAAACGCACACAAACACTGGGAGGAAGTCCACCCACTACGGGCCAGAGATGGGACTCGAACCTCAACCCTGGAGGTGTGAGGCCACAGTGGGAAATACAGAACTAAAGATTTCCTGAATGCTGAATGGCTAGTTATATAAACGGATACATTTATTGCCCGCCCTGAGCATAAAACAAGGTATATTTTTAAATCGTTGAAACGCCGCGTGGTTTTCAGTTGTCAGCTGCGCGAAAGAGTCGCCAGTAGCCTTTTCCCAGAAACGGCTGAATCTTCTTCCGCCTGGCTGCAGGGTCTCATGCGGGAACTTCCCTCAGCATCGCCCACCTGGCCTCGGATCTCCGAAGGGCGCTCTACACACAGATACTGTACACTTCAGCTTTGCACCTCAGTCAACAGAAAGTATCAAATAAGGTAAAAACACTGGCTGTGTTCTGTGTGAAGGACCGGAGAGGCCAGTCTCCCATTCTTCCTACGTAAAATTTAATCTGCTTGCACTATGTACTTGTACTGGTACAGTATACTGTTGATAACTGAAGCAGAACTGCAGAAGCAGAAGTCTATCTGCGTCAGCCGTTACCTGTTCAGTTACTATGAAAAGCTTCCTGTTGTCCATCCATCCACCTAGAGGTTGATGGCTCAGTAGTGCCCATGCTGGAGTACTTTCCCTGTAGTTTAAAGCAAAAATTCCAGCTATACAAGCCCCAATGCTGCCGTTTTTGCACAAAATAAAAGCATCAGCCAGGCAGTTGAACAATGTTTCAGCATTAAAACAGTTAAATATCAAAGTGAATTTTTTACACTTACATATATAGTTAGCTGTTAGCTGGCTCCTGCTCTGTCCATGGTTGTGGTTGCCAGGTAACACATGTTTAAAAGCAGCTGAAAAGAATATGCATTTTAGTAGGATCCATCCATCCATCCATAACCAGTGCTGGGTCACTGGGATCCTGGAACCCAGGAAACACAGAACACAAGGCGGGAGACATTTTGTGTGGCGTGATCGCAATCCTGACTTTTCCTCCTTTTCTTTGAAGCCCATTTTTTCTCCAATTCCTCATCCGTTTTACATCTTCTCCAGACATTATGCTGCAGTAAATGATTCAATAACTCTATGCATTAATTTAATCATCTTTTCATAGGCTGGAAAATTAAGGCAAGGCCCCAATTTTATTACATGTATTACTTTTTTTCATAACTTATGTTACTTTATCACCAGTACATGAAAATTAGGGAAACACATTAAGCGACATATAAAATTTTAATGTTCTATCTGTCTTGTGTTTCTCTGTCATTAGGTGACATGGGCAGCCGACTAAGGCTCCGTATTCTGTGGGGGCGCCGACTTCAAGCGAAATTCATTTAGTCTCAGAGAGCGTTCCCCGCGCGGCGCTCTACGTGCTCCTCACGCCCCTTGAAGTACTGGCGCCCCCTGCAGAGCTGGCGCAGAACAGCTGCGTGATGTGGGGAGTCACCTGGGTTGGGGTGAAGCCCACTTAGCGCGTGCCATTTGCAGCATGTAGCCTATCTATTCTCTCTGCATCTCTCCGCTTCATATTCAGCCACCTTCGTGCCAGCGTATCCCTCACTTTTCATTTTATGTCTTCCCTGCACTGGACTGGAATTATAAATCAGCCCTAGACTTTAGGGTCCCCTACAGTCAATTTTGCTGGCCCATACCCATCAGTACACTGGGAAAATACCAGATGGCCAGTCCAGTCCTACCTCTTCCTGATCACTGCCTTATGCAAATACACTTACTGGTATTGCTTTTCATTTATATAGTCTTGTTTTATTTTTATTGTTATTTTTAGTCATGTTCATTTATTTATTATTTTTCTTTTCATATTATTTTTCTTAGTACTGTTCTTTAGAGCACAATCCTGGAAGCAGGTGGACAAGGCATTTCATGACACACATGTGTATGTTTGTAGATATAAAAAATAAAATTTGAGACATGGCTTTGTCCCAGCCTCGTGTCCTATGCTCCATGGAATAGGCTCCATGCAGGGAACCCGAGGTCCGATCCAGGATAAGTAGTTAGAGGATGGATGGATGGATGGATGAGTGGATGGATAGATGAATTGGGAGCAACTGTGCTAAACTCTGAAGGCATGGATGGATATCCATAAGGATTTAAAACAGACTGCAAATGGACATTGAGAACAGTAGTCACAGAGATTTATGTTCAGTGTGATCATGAAGTATTGAATGAAATCGAGGTCAGTGTGAGTGTGCTGGGCATTGGGGTTTTATTCCTGAGATTTTCCTCCAGCAAGATGTGTTTCCTGAAGATGAAAGAATGCAGCTCCTGGACACTGCTCAAGGCCCACAGACGCAGCAGGCGTTGTCCAGTGGAGTGCTTAGTGCGCAATTCAGTTGGTGCTGCTAGCAAATCGCAAGTCTGTCTCTTTATAGTGAGTCAGTCGTCTGTCGCCGGGTGGTTATGTCCTGCAGAGCTAGACGTCCACTTTCTGTACCCGATTACCTGATGCGGGGGCACAGTTGAGGAGTACCACATATACCCAGTGAAAGACCCGTAGAAATATGCAGGCAACCTAGGAACTCCCCACATCACTCTTTGAGCTGTCCTACAAAAGTAGCGAATGTCAGTTTCCTTGCTGAAGCAATGATTAGTTTCACAAAAATGTTTCTTACTCTTTGATATCGTGATAGCAGTCTGTTTGATGCAGTACCGACTGTTTTTCCCTACAAGTACCATGGTAAATGCGGCTTCTCCATTAGCATTGTCGGCAGTGTGAATGCCACAAGGGTGTGATCCTCGCAGGTAGCATGAGATGAGTTCTCGTATTTGCCCTATTTGAAGGAGGGATTTTCCTGAGGTAATGGTATGAAGTTACTTAACTGCACCAACCTGTACATAACTGAGATGGCTCTGTGTGTCGATAGTCCTGTATCACACCTCATCCATGTATCATACCGCATAGTCGAAAACTTTCTGCCGTGCATGTGGGGCACCGAGCTGCTTGTGTGGGTGGAGCAGCCAGCTAAAGATGGCAAAGATACAGCAATTCGTCTCACAATGAACCACTGGACGGCTGGTTGCCGTTCGGCTCCTGATTGACAGTCACCGAAATGTCACGTATGACGTGGGATGTTCCCGAGTCATGTAGCACAAAAGAATTTGACTCACGTGAGGCATCGTCAGAACACTGTGCTGTTAGTTACTACGAGGCATTGCTGTTACAGCTCACAGAGTAACTCTGAGACATCAGAGAGACTACTATGGATGGATGGATGGATGGATGGATGGATGGATGGATGAATTGTTAGATAGCTAGACAGATGGATCAATAGATACATATATGTAATTGGACTAATAACAACTGTGTTAATTACTTATTTTAAAATGGTTTATTTACTCATGGCAATTTTACACTTGAAAATTCCCTGAGAACATTTACATTAGCATAAACCTGAACTTGCTTAAAGAGGAAAGTTCTACTGATGTACCACAAAGTACAATTGAATATAACAAAAACTCGTGACTTCCCATCTCGCTACATGTGCCGTATTTTCTTGGTTTATAACCTATCCCAGCAATTCACCTCTGTTTTTTTGCCACATGACTTGAGTGTTTTGAAATAGCTAATGTTTTGAATAGCAGTCAGCACCTAGGTTGTACTCCAGATCTCATCAATGAAAGGCCTATTTTCACATCCTCAGTCTGGCCAAGATATTTCCAGAACATAAACACCACCCCCCATATGTAAAATAGCCGTTTAAGGACCCCCCACACACACACACACAAACAGAACGACCCCTATCTCTTAAAATATCCACCTTACTTTCCTTGTTGTCTTATTGCTTTTAGGGTTATTAACCTTCTGGTTATTAACCTTCTGGTTATACTGCGTAAATGAATTAACATGCTGACACACTGACACTCTTCCTTTGCTTAACTTAGGGAGATTAATGGCCTTTATCTTCCCAACATGCATCTGTGGGACCTCTGCTAAAAGCGGTTTCTGTCCCTACATCTCGGCGGGGTTTTACCTCCTTCCTGCTTTGACTAATGAATAGGTCACATAGAGAGCTTGAGTCAATCAGATAAAATGCAAGCTCCTAAAAAATCCTTTCCTAAAAAAATCTGCATTTAATGCACATCCAGACATTGAACACTGTGGATGGCTGTATGTTGTTGTACTCTCTCGGTGGCTGTATACTGTTGAATGCCGTGGATGTCCAGATTGCCACCACAGGTCTGAATTGAGCAGGATGGGTCTAGCCTCTAATCTTTACCTGGGAGAGGGGGAGCCATGGTGAGCCAGACATGGGGAAGGAGGAGAATCAAACAGTGTTTTCATGAAAACCGCAAAGGTGCTTTTCAGAAGCAGCCTGTATTTTGTTCCTGGTAAAATTGCAGTGATTTTTCTAAATATTTTGATGGCTGTTGTCAGTTTTTGTTTACATCCACGGTGAACTGAAGGGAACTGTCAATCTTTTGAAATCATTTTTTTATCAGAAGTTGGAGGATCAGCCTGTGTAAACAATTGACAGGAATGTTCTAGGCCAACTGTTTTACAGTCTAACATTCATCCATTGAAATGTTTTTTTCATAGTCACCAAGATATAAAGAATTAAAACAAACAGAATTAAAATAACTGTCTCGCGATGGTAAAATAAATGTTGATGCAATAATTCAGAAATTGACAGATGTTGTTATGGGAACGATGTGCAGTCGTAATTATTGGAATACGAATATTTATTTTACAAGAAGGATGCTGAAATGGGGTGGTGGGCATGTTTGCGAGGCATGAACACAATAAGGGAATGTATTTACAGAGGGTGCTATGGATACCGCGGCGTCGGCCTGGCAGCTACGGTCCGCAGCGGTTTGAAGGCGCGTGTCCCTGTGCTGGAGGACCTCCACAGCCGCGACCTTCTCAGGTGCTGCCTGGAGCAGTTTAACCTGCTGGAGCATGACCTGAACCGCCAGGCGCCCAAGTGTAAAGTCGCTTAGCGGATGCCTTAGTATAAAGACACTCAGGTGCTTTTATGTTATATATCATAATGTAAAGGGTGTAGAATAAGCACTGCATTTAAAGCAGAAATCATTAAGGGAGTGGAATCGGTGACCATTAATCACTACTTACAAGAAGCCCCACAGACTGGGGGGGGGGGGCACGTGTGGCTCAGCAGGTTAGAATGCTGTGCCTGTAATTGGAAGGTCGACAGCTCAAGTCCCCGGGTTGGCAGAGTGATTCCGCCATTGGGCCCTTGAGTGGGGCCTTTAACCCTCAGTTGTTCCAGGGACTGGATCACCCCCCCTTTCTCAAATACACATCACTCTGGACAAAAGCATCTGCTAAAATTATAAATGTCAGGCGATGTGTACATGTGGAACATACCATTACGCGGAGTCAAACAGGCACTGGTTAATGTGGATTTCAAGACAGTCCAAGTTAGCTGGCCAGTTTAGGTCTTTTATTATGCAAAGTAAATTCTTGAACCTTACAGATCATCCCTGAATTCAATAATGGGGGTTTAATTTAAAATGCATGTCGCGGACATTGCCGGCAGAGGATTAAAGTGATTTAAAACCCCTTTTATTTTTAGCCTGGCTGAGATTCCGCGACTGATATTAAAGACGCTGAGGCGGCGTCGGAGAAATGGGCCAATATGAAATGAAACGACTGGCTTGCATTTAAAGGCGGTTTTAAAATGCCCCTCTTACAGAGACTGATTCATGATCCCCTGTCACCTTTCACGTTGCTCGCTGCTCCTCTTCACTTCTCCTCCATTCATTAATGCCGTGGATGGCGAGGGGGGGGTTTATGGGGAGGGGTGTCTGGGTGTCAGCGATGGAGATAAACAAATGCAAATGAAAGTTTAATCAGAGATCTGGGTCAATGCCCTGGGGAGAATTAGCTGGCAGTATTTGGGCAAGAGACAACTTCTCGGGGTGGGGGGGGGATTGCCGAACACCGTCGAAAGGCGTGCTAAAAATAACGGAAAAAACAAGTCATTGTTCCCGTGCTGTGGGTAGTGTCCTGATTTATTCTTCATGCTGTGGAGTCATTTCTAAGCCTCCAAACTTGTTTTACGTTGATTTATGCATTCAACACATTCATGTAGTGTTTGTCAGCCTCAGTGGAAAGTAACAGAAGGGGGGGGGGGCTGGTGATGCTAATTGTTTTCCACAAGTATTAAAAAGGTTTACTTGCCAATATAGGCTCTACAATGAAAATGTTTGCTGTATGTATTCATGTTAGTTGAAAAAACATTGATTATGAATCGGGGTGGGGGGACGTTCTTTCATTGTCTGACGATCAGATGGTGGCAGGGCAGAAGACCCTCAGCGGAGGGGGGGAGGGGGTGCAGGCCAAAAGAGCAGGACAGAAAAGCCCTGCCACCCCCTCATGGCAGGCCCAGCTGGGGCTCGTCAAACCATTCGGCATGAATCAATCTAGTCAGAGTGTTCATGGGCTGGGGGGGGGGGGGCATTGCTATGAGGACAAGGGCAAGCAAGGAGAAGCTAGACGGTCTGCTTGCCATGCAAAGGCATCTCAGGGTGCTGGTGATGTTCCAGAAGCTTCTCTCTGGCTTAATGGCCAGCTGCTGATGATGCACTGTCGAGCGGACTTTCAAGCGGCTGCAGAGCTTAATTTAAATATTAACAAATTGAAACATGTATACGTAGAATACATCTTAAAAAAACTTTTAACACCAGCAAAATTAATAAGGGCTTTTATTAGTGAGTGTTTGTGTTTCCGTGGGAGGTTAGGGTTAGGGTCTCGAACGCGCAACAGTCCATATCCATCGTCTCAGACCACCGGCATCTGCCTTTCATCCCAGGGAGCAGCGGGTGCTACATAATGTGGCACGAGGCGACATGACCGGCAAGTGTGACTAAACCGTTTCCAGCTGTTAGATTCCTGAAATATGTATCAGAAATTGATGGGGGAGAGAAAACAAGATGATTGGATCAACTGGACTAGTTCTGCTTCCGGAACTTCCTTTCAAAATCCATCTTGTCAGTTTGCTGATAAGTACAGGAATGTTATGGTGTTAAGAAACTCCACTCAGTGACACATGAATGAATCACCTGAAGCTGCACCTAGGACAGCATGGGAGGTTCAAGACCTTAACTGGACACTGACAGAAGGGTCAACCCACATGGGCTCCACATCCAGGGATCGTCTGCGTGACGTCGGCCTGACTGGAGAATCTTCTTCTTCTCGTACTTCTCTCTCTTAGCTTCCTCTACAGGTTACCTTTCTTTTGAAGTCCTCCTGGAGGTTATTTCGGTTCTGTTGCACCCACCGTCTGGTCTGCAGTACCGACCGCTTCACCGTGAACTTCTCCTCAACCGGGTGCCATCTGTGACATGCAGATGGAGGGAATAGGAGCGTGACGGACGCAAGGAGGTGCGTTCGGAGATGGCAGTGGCGAAGCCCGGGGGGCATCCCAGGGTGTGCCATCTTCCTTCTGCAACCGCCCCCCCCGGCCCCATCAGCAGCTGGCCCGCTCCCTCCTCCTCCCCGTCAGCAGCAGGCCGGTTGGCGTGGTCCTACCCCCCGAGTCAACAGCAGGCGGCTCAAGAAAAACATGCCAGGACTATGACTACATTTTGTCTTTGGATTAAAAATCTATGTAATTGGTAATTACAATTGCAGTTTCTCAGGAAAAAAAATCTTATTGTTTTACTGTCATTTCCTTCACACAGCAAATAGCATTTTCCCCTGGTCAAGGTGTTGCACAAGGTCATGTTAAATTTAGACAGACACAGTGGTATGTAACAGAAAGGAATGCATTATTCCTGCATTCCCGGTATAAAGCACAGGGTCCCTCGACGTCCCTGCCCCCCACTTTCCTAACCCTGATTAATATGTCGGAGAAACATGGCAACGGTTCCCGGCAGCATCGTCTACCTGAAACGGAATTACAGAAGCCAGGCTTTTTCGCGGGATGCAGGCAGGAGTCCCACCGGGCCGTGGACGTGACCTGGAATGTGAAACTCTCTGATATGGGGCTGTCCACGCATTCCTGCCCTGGGCGTGGTGCAGTGCTGCGAACCATAGCACAGGAACCTGTGTTCTACGGGACCCAAAGCTGCCTGAATACAGCACCTGTGCAGCCTCATTAAAGTCTGATCCCCTACTATCTTCATCATCCCTCCACATATCCATTTTCCATAGCTGATTATCTGATGCAGGCCATTCTCAACTGACGAAAGAAACCTTAACCCTTAAGCTGGATTTGCTAAAAACAAAATGGCACATAAGCTGAGTACGCACTGGTATTTCAAGTTTCAAGTGTCATCGTCACATATGTGGCGAAGAACACAGTGAAATTATTGTGCCACAGTTACAGGAAAGGATACAAGAAGATGGGGCTGAACAGGAAGATTAGCAGTGCAATGAAAGACAAACGAGTATTAAAGAACACGTGAAATAAATTAAATGTTGTGTAATTGTACTTACAGGCGCATGCAGGCAATTTGCCATAACACTTAATTTACTCTGCATATCTCAGATAATTTTGCCTGAGTTTACTTTAGCCAGTTTTATGTAAGCCGGTGCTCCTTGCTGAGGGTCACAGGCGGGCCTGGACCCATCACAGGAAGCACAGGGCACCAATCAGGAGACACTTCAGATGGGGTGTCATATCAGTGCATGGCACACTGTTATTATTACCACCATGATGATGAAGATTAGTCCACGCAACAGTGTCAAATACAAAATAACCCTCGATAAGATGCTGAATTATTGTTGGTATTTGCGTCTTGAAATAAATAGGCATGTTTATCTGCGTGTTCCTCTCAGCAAGCATCCGTGCTCGCTAATGAGCAGGATGGAAAATCACAGACTAAAGTGGAACTGGGTGGTGTTCGATATTTTGCCAGCTGACTGCTGGAGCCGCTTCCCTTGGTTTATTTATATGCCTCCCTGATTTACATGCCTTCCCAGGTTATGGATCTAATTGCGTTAAATCGCCTCTTGTGTAATTAGCCCTTAAAAACGCAATCCTATTTGAGGAAAATAAGGGGGCAGAGGGCTGTAAGTCAGGCTGACTGACACTGCCCACCGCCCCCCGCCCAGAGTTGGCTTTCCCTTCCGTCGCAGCGTTCCTGACCCCTCCCGCCAGCTGGTGTTCACGGAGCCGGGCTGGGCACAGCGCTCCAGCTTTGCTGCTTTGGATCAGCCAGATCACAGAGGCTGCGCCAACCGGCCTGCTGCTGACCGGGGGAGGGGCTGTGCCAACCGGCCTGCTGCTGACAGAGGGAGGGGCTGTGCCAACTGGCCTGATGCTGACCGGGGGAGGAGGGGCTGTGCCAACCGGCCTGTTGCTGACCGGGGGAGGGGCTGTGCCAACCGGCCTGCTGCTGACAGAGGGAGGGGTTGCGCCAACCGGCCTGCTGCTGACAGAGGGAGGGGCTGTGCCAACCGGCCTGCTGCTGACAGAGGGAGGGGCTGTGCCAACCGGCCTACTGTTGACAGAGGGAGGGTCTGTGCCAACCGGCTTGCTGCTGATGGGTGAGGGGCTGTGCCAACTGGCCTGTTGCTGGCAGGGGGAGGGGCCGTGCCATCCTACCAGCTGCTGACCGGGGGAGGGGTTGTGCCAATCGGCCTGCTACTGACGGGGGGAGGGGTCATGCCAACCTTCCTGTGGGGAGGTGGTAGGGCAGGTATGTGGGAGTCCAAACATCTAGAGCCCCAGAGCATTTGTCAGGCGGGTTCAAAACCGGAAACCTTCCGATCACACAGGTCTGACCTGAACCTCCCTCTACCCCAGCGTGGCTCCCTCGTGTTCCCTGACACAATGTGGCACATGGCGGTCACATGTCCCACGACATTCAGGTCCCCTTAAGCCGGTGAGGGTGACCCCATGACCTGGAGGGTAGCAGATGCCCCAGATCGGCCCAGAGAGATCACGCAGCAGGTAAGCGGTCTGGCTGTGGCGTGGAGGCCTTCGCCTGACCCGTGAAAGGGCCGCGCATTAACATTTCAAGGGCGTCCGCTCACCGAGGAGCTCTTTATAACCGGGGGCGGTGCGCTCGTTACGGTTGGCAGGTACTCTGAAGGCGGCACAGTGAGAAATACAGAGATGGCCCGCCAGTGGCGTTGTGGGGGCGAGGTGAGGGGGACAGAATTGGGAAGTCTGTAAAACATGGCAGGATTTTTATAAAACCGAAAAAAAGAGACTTTGTCATAACCTTGTGTATGTGTGTGTTTTGTATTAGTAAGTGTAAAGCAGGTTGGGACTGATCATGTGACCAACACATGTGTCTTCAGTGAACCTGCCTAGATATCCCAGCATACATATGTTAAGCCAATAACACAGGGGTCATTGGATACTGGACAGAAACCCGAAGCTTGTCTGATATTTGTTTTTCTTTCACTTTTACTGATTTCCTCTCTCACGGGACTGAAAGTAACACAGCATGATGCTTCTATTCATAGTGTTTGCAGAATGTTAAAAAGCACCAAAGGGAACCATTTAAAGCAGTTCCTCTCAAATTGTTCCGGAAAGTGGGAAGCTCACGGTTATGTCATGGAAAAAGGGAGATCGCAATGCGCAGCCGTTAGCATACCACGTGGCAGTCGGAAAACCATAGCCGTGCAAGACGGCCGCCAGATGAGGTGCAGCACGGCAATGTGGGTACAGGGGCGGGGAAAGGGGCAATGTGGGTACAGGGGGTAGAGAAAGGGGCAATGTGGGTACAGGGGGTGGAGAAAGGGGCAATGTGGGTACAGGGGGTGGAGAAAGGGGCAATGTGGTTCCAGGGGGTAGAGAAAGGGGCAATGTGGG
>JAODUD010000134.1:11583208-11597320 GCA_026784285.1 Stomatorhinus walkeri
ATGCCAAGCATCAGATGCAGTGGTGTGAAGCACGCTGACACTGGACTCTGGAGCAGTGGAAACGTGTTCTGTGGAATTATGAATCACACTTTTCTGTCTGGCAGTCTGATGGATGAGTCTGGGTTTGGCAGATGCCAGGAGGAACGTTACCTGCCTGACAGTATTGTGCCAAATGTAAAGTTTGGTGGGGGACGGATAATGGTATGGGGTCGTCTTTCAGGGGTTGACTTGGCCCGCTAGTTCCAGTGAAGGGAACTCTTAATGCTGCAGCATACCTAGACATTTTGGACAGTTCTATACTTCCAACTATTTTGAGGAAGGCCCTTTTCCATTTCAGTGTGACTGTCCCCCAGTGTACAATCCATTGGCGTCAATTGAGGAGGTTTGATAAAGACATAGTTAGGTGAGTTTGATGTGGAAGAACTTGACTGGCCCTCACAGAGCCCTGACCATCACGTCCAACATTATTGCCTGATCTGACAAACGCTATTCTGGATTAATGTGCAAAGATTTCCACAGACACAGTCCAACATCTTGTGGAAAGTCTTCCCAGAAAAGTGGCAGCTGTTATAGCTGCAAAGGGGGACCAACTCCACACTGATGCCTGTGGATTTAGAATGGGATGCTTTTGCAGCTGTCCTGAACGAGGTTCCACATACATGCTGAGCACTCATTGGCTGCTTTAACTTCACTCTCTGGTCAAACTCCTCCAAAACCTTCTCTGCTGTGTTTAGGTCAGGTGACCTGGTCATGTGATGGGACACAATTACTCTCCTTTGTAGGCGGCTTGGCGTGTCCAAATTTTGACAGGTACACACAAATATATGTATATAAATATGTATTCAACTAAGGGAGGCAGACAGCTGAAAATATTATTGATGATGCTATGATGGCGTTATGTCCTGTTTCTTGTTGTTTAACCCACATCATTGTTTTGTGCCCATATAAAACAGGCAGACTGTGTCGGGTGTGTCTGTAGTCTGGTGTTTAGTGTGGGCTTGTTTGACGTCTGGCGACGGAACAGCGCACCATGTCCCAGTCCGCTACCTTGTCTCTGCCTTTCTCGTGGTGCAGCTATCGTTGCTCATTAACCTCCTGAGACCCAAGGAAAAAAGTGTCCTTCAGTTGTAGGTTATTTGTCTGTGGAGGAAATAAGACATTTTACAATTTAGATCTTTTCAAAGTTATTTTTATTTTTAATTTCACAGCATGTCCTCTTTAGTGTACAACAGGAATAAATAGGTTTCCTTACATCAGTGAAAAGATAGATGCAAAAACAAAATGTCCACTGCAATGGACATAAATGGATGGGTGGGGTCTCAGGAGGATAACCCTCATTGCATTTTCAGCTCATGGTTAAACCCTCGTCCGGATTCTCTGAAAATGATTCTATTTGTGATTGTCGGCTTAACTTTAAAAGGAACTTGGAAATTGTCCCTGTAAAAAATATGTGACAATAATACTTGCTAAAAATGTCTTGCTTTGGGACGTCGTTCCAAGATGTCAATCTGCAATACAAAGACGGACCAGCAGATGGGGCAAGGTCTGCGCACTTTCTAATATGTTATACGCACATATCACTATGTCTATGCGCAACGTAATTAAGTAAACTATTAAATCTTTATTCCCAATGATTTTCTTTGCATTACTTGACTTTTCTTTCTACATCGCTTCTATCAGTATCGGTACTTTGGTATTTAAGATAAACATGAAGCACAGGACAGTCCCCAACATTGAATGTAAAAGGCACATTATAGATAGATGCAAGTAATTTAAAAGAATGCAAAGAATAACCAGAAAAGTTCAATGTGCAAAAATGTGGTGATTCATGGTTCAGTCCAGGCAGTTTGGCAGTGCACGGTCTTGGGAGGGGGATCGCTGTATAGTCTAGAGTCCAAAGGCAGCTGTCAGACACGACCTCTGGGAGCAGTCCCAGGAACAGCATGGTCGATGGCTCTGAAGCTGAAGCTGTATGCTTTGTTTGGGTGTGATATGGCAGGCGTGAGGCTTTGTCCAGCGTGCTGAGCGTTTCCTGCAGAGAGTCCAAGTCTTTTCCCAGAGCAGAAGCTGCATTTCTGATAAGTTGATTGAGTTAGCTGGCCTCCCCTGTAGTGATGCGGTTGCCCCAGCAAACTACTGCATAGAAGATTTTACCTCTTGCCACAGACTGATTGAACTGCTGCAACAATACTGAGACCGTCCTGGTTCAAGTCTCATGACCTGTGATCTGTGGGTTAGGGAGACTAGGACACAATGGATGTCCACATGAAGCTTCAACTTCAACAACACAGGCTACTCAGTGTAGAATGCACTGGAATGAACTCGGTCCTTAAAAGTTTTTTTTCTGGATGGGTGTAGGGTCTGTTAAGTAGGTAAATGACGGAGTCATCCACTGCAGTGTAATACTAGTAAAGAAAGTACCAGAGGCTCTATAATGTCTTAACCAGGGTTCCCAAGCAGACAAAGATGAGCATTTCCAAGACCCTTCTGATAGGTGATATTAAGCTACCAGTTGATAGGTCTTTATGATATATAATGTTAAAGCCATTAGTCATTAGATTGTAATTTAAAGTTGCCCTTGAAAACTAGGAGCAGCCATATCTTCTGTCCAAGCATTTTGTTAAACCTTTTGTGAACGAGTGACTGACTGACTGCTCACAGCCTTTTTTTTATAAGAAAAGCACCATATCACAACAAATAGCTTATGCAGATAAAGACCAGTAAAGACATGTGTGTTTTTCTCTGAAAAAGAGTTTGAAAAATGTATGACATCGCATTAAAAGAATCTGGTGCTGGTGTTAACGCGTTACAGTATTTGCATGATGCACAGCAGGGAACTTATTAGTGTCGTCATCAACAAACGTTATTATATTATTATTATTATTATTATTATTTGTGATGCAATAGTACACTTCAGGTTGCTTTGTTTTTCTACAGATGTAGGCTATTCATTTGTGGAATAGTTCTAAGAACTGTTAACGATCGCGAAAATGTTTGACAGTACTTCACAGAGAATTACCCGAAAACTACGGATGATATTAATATATATATATATTGTCATTTTTGAAAAAAAAACTGTATCCTGCCAGTATAGTTCTATAGATGAATAATTCCTAACATTTAATTTCCATTACAAAGCATATAATAAAAGGTTATTAAACATTTGATTTTTTAAATTAGTAAGTTATGCTGTACGTCAAAATGGTGTGTATTTTTCGGTTTTTTTACATTGAAATCATTCATTTTCTCTAACATACAAGATAGCAAGACAAGTCTTTCTCGTGTACTTTTTGGGCAGAAACTTATCGACTTTTTGCATTACATAAGTTAATATTGACATTGAAGTTTGTCAGTAAATGAATATCGAAAAACATGTTGAAAAACGACGCTTTTCGGCATAATGTATACAGTTTCGGATTTGGTTTCCGCTGCCAAATTCACCTGCGCCGCTCCTTTAAAGTGACACCATTGCGGTTTACCTATCGGAGATCACTCGCTGAAGGTTGTATAACCGTAGATTTAACTAGTAACTAAAATAATACAGGTTATTTAGCAGGTCTGCCGCTGGGGCTGCAGAGGCAGCGATATAGCGCCGCCACGCAAATATATATAAAAAAAGTTTTTGCAGCTGCCTTATTTCTGTTTCAGTTCCTGTTTGAAGACTTTCGGTGTTGTGGCATTTCGTTGACATAGTTTGCCTGCGGATTGCCTTAACATGGCGCCTATTCAGCAGCAATAACAACCTCCAGAAGAAGATTTTTAATTGCATATTGCTTATTAATAAAACTAAAGTCACTTTTCCAGGCGCATACGGGGAGATCGCAGCGCAAGAAAGAAGTATGGATTACGTCCTGTCATTCACCGGGAAGGGCGCCCGGTCCATCCGAGACGCTGTTTCCAGTCGAATCTGGCCCTCGTCGCCCAGAGAAGTTTACTTCAAAGACACTTTTGCCGATCGGACAGATTTGCTTGGAGAAAACGGCCGAGCCAAAGGTCAGATCTGCAGTTATATACAGCCTGTTAATGCTCGTTCGGCTCCGTGCAAACAGACTCTTTAGTGGGAAGTGGCGACGTTGACAGCTTTTGGACAGATGACATTGGCTTGCTGCGTGCGGATCTGAAAATGTCAACTTTTAAGTGTACAGAGTCGTTTTGCCGTCATGCTTTCCCCCCATACGCGTGTGCAGAGGCATGTTGTTGTACACATTCCACCCCACCCCCCAAGCAGTACGTTATTTTCGATTTCTGTATTATTTTGGGGCTTGAAGGGGTGACAAATAAACGCAAAACTGATTCGGATTGTTGCCGAGTCGCGTACTTCGATACTTAGGCTGTTGCGCAGCTTTTGCCTGCATGCTTGGGGACCTTGGTGTGGGGGGGATCAATGCACTTTACCCGTCGGGAAGTTTTAAAGAAACGCTGCTAAAAATACTGTCGCTGCAGCGCATTACTGCAGAAGCTGAATTAGCCTCCCCTTCTCTCTACTGCCGGGCGCATTTCTCCGCAATAATAGGATATATCCCGAAATCCGATAGGCCTGTATTGACTAAGTTGGCTTATGTTGGGAAAAAGCACCGAACGTGCAAGTAAGCGATAAACACGTTATAAACAGATCTGCTTTACTACAGCCGTCAAAATGGGGTTTTAAGAGGCAGTGTTTGACTGAGTACAGATGTCGCCAAAAATACTGGTGGGAACAGGAATGTGTGTCGCCCAGTGTGTCGCGTTAGTAGGCTATAAGAAGCATGTGATGTTTACCCTTTAGTAATAGGTGAATTTAAGACAGTACGAAGTTACACAAAGTTATCTAATAAACAAACAGTAATAAAAACATTACAGAACAGTGTCCCTCGAAAATTTTATTAATTACAGAGAAAATTTGTCACGTACAGTATGTAACAGGAACAGATAAATGTTTCCTGGTCAGGATTAAGCAGGTTGGACAGTCCAACGCCGTGGATCGTCCACAGTTCTGTATTAATAGTTTGTTACCACGATACTATTTACTATGTTTGCCTTGTGAGAGGACAGACGTTGAGCACGATGCTCAGATTCTGCATGCCAAACTGTATGCTTATGAGTAATAACAGGAGTCTTTAAAAGATAATGGAGGGGCCTTTTCCCCATCGATAATTTGTAATCAGTTAAAGAACGGAATAAACCAAAACAGGTCAGTCATCAGGACAAATTAAAGAGAGAGATTAATAGGATGGCAGCGGCACAGCTGACTCATTGCACTAGGGCCCAGAAGCTTCTGGAAGAAACAGCCGGGGCTGGGGGGGTCTGCTTAGTGGCACTGGAGCTGAAGCTGCGGCAGAGACCTGCACCTCCGCCCCCAGACACACACACACACACACACACACCCGATTGTGAGTGATGGATAAGCGTCGGAGGCAGGGGACATGAAGGGTGGTGTTTATGCTCAAAGGGTTATGAAGGGGCTGTATGAGAAAGTTGGTGCATTCGGCGCCTTCTGATTTGTTCCTGTGATAAAGTGAGATTTAAAAATAATGAGCATTGAATATATGTGCTTTGGGTGATCCTAATATTGCACATTAGCAAAAGTAATGAAAAGTGCTCTCTGCGACCTCGACGAAGATGAGTGGTTAAAGGATGGATGGATGAGTGGGTGGATTTTGCATATATTAAATTATTTAGCATTTAGAACTACACACATTCTGTTACATTTTAATGACAAAGTGATATTCTTGTGCCAAAGCTAGGCTGTAATAGTCTCCTGCATTCTATTTGCTAGATTTCTCCAAAGAATCATTCCAAAGAGTCGTCTTTCAAAGTCACTCCCTCCAGAGCCTTTTTAAAATGAGTCTTCTCTGAGAGTCATTTAAAACGGACTCTCTCCAGAATCATTTTAATGAGAGCAATTTCAAATGTACTCTATCCAGACATTTTAATGAAGCATAATTTCAAAAGTACTCTGCAAGAGTCTTCTCTCAGATTCACTTTAGTGAAAGTCTACTCTGGGATGACTCTTCCTAGAGTGATTTAAATAAGTCATTTCAAAAGTACGCTCACCGGAGTCATTCCAACAAGAGCCATTAATCTAGAATCTCTAACTTGATACCCCAGACCCTATTTCTTCTTGAACATTCATTGTCCAAAAGTGAGTTCTGACTGGCATTCCATGCAGAAGAAGTGAGAGCCTGTAATTTTTAAAACAGAACCTCAATATTTTTGCTTCACCAGGCACTCAGATGTCTTGTTTCCCGGTGATTTGATCACTTTCATGTAGTGCCTCAGTTCAGGGTCATATGATCTTTCCTCCAGATTTCATTTGGGATGCGATTTTCATGCCAGCAGTGTTAAACTTGAACAGCGCATATTACTATGCATGAAGTGTTGAGGACGCAGTCCCCGGGGCGAACGCCGAACACAGAGTTACATGAATGTCACTTTATGAATGCCATTCGTTTGAGCCTCTACTATGCAGAGAAAGTCCGGCATGTGCAGTTCAACTAAACCGCTGACAGGAAACTGAAAGAACAAGGTGGGAAAGAGATCAGCTGCTCTGTCAAACCTGCAGGAAACAAGCTGTGGAAGGATAAGGCAGCTTCTCTCAAAGCTACACATTACGCGTCGAATTAGGGTTTGTGCAGATTGTGGTATTAAATAATCCTGATGTGGGTGTCATTGTGTCCCTCTTTATTTTCCGGGGGGAGTCTGGGAGATTGCCGAGTCAGATCCCTGTCTGCAGCGTAGTCATGTGGACACGACAGCTGTGACCCCCCTCATTCTGACACTTTTGAGGTCTGGGGGGGAGTCTGCATTAGCGCGGGCCGTTCCCACACCGCATGTCGGCATGAGTAATGGGTGGCTACAGCGAGGTGGTGCCCCTCGTCCAGCTTCCAGACGTGTCTGACCCGGTCGGGGGGCGCCGTGGCGATGCTTGACGATCTGCCCGCGTTCGTCAGCTCAGTCGCGCCGATGCGTGGTTGAAGTCACTGTCAGCGGGATTTTCGTAGTAAGCGCCGTACAAAATACCTGATAAAACACAGGTGCAAATGGAACGCTGTTCTTTGAGGGTTTTCTGCCACTCCATATGTTTTTATTCTAAAAGTTCATTACTGTGATGTCACCGGTTACGTATCGATCCATTTGGACACACGTTCAGAGACCCTCAGCTCCTCCCCCAACATCTCCCTGACATCCTTGCGGTTTTAACGCTAACCTAAGCATAGACGCGGGGCAGCGTTCGTGAGGGACCGAGGGCCTGCGATCCGTCGGATGGGAGGGAGTGGGCGTTAATGAGGATGCCCTCGAGACTCGCTAACTCTGAGCCGAGGATGGGGGGGGTGGGGGGGGGTTGATTAATTGACCTGGAGGGGGTGTTAATGAGGAGGAGCGATGGAAGCTTCCGGGCTCTGTGGCAGATGCGAACTTCCGGCCCGGCAGACCGCTTTGTGAAGGGCCCGCTCTGGGAGCTGGGGGGGGGCCCTGAAAGGTGCAGCCTCTCCATGTGCTCTGTTGCCCTGACATTCATTTGGGTGAGTCTGACTTGCAGCTGCAGTCAATTAGCACATGGCTTCCGAAACTTTTTAGCCCACGACCCTCAAATTAACAGTGCCAGAGACTGTGATCGCAACCCCTTCTGTGGGGTTGTCAGTGGGGGAAGGTTCCCCTTATTATTAATCGCAATCATACTGAAATTGTCCCATGACCCTTGATTTGGGAGTCCCTGGGTTTTTTTTTTTACATGTTTACAATTTTATGTTTTTTTATTTGTTTTTTTTTTTTAAACAGATGTGTTTTTCCGAAGCAGCGCATGTTTTTTGAGAAAACGGGGACATTCAGTCCCTCTGGGTTAAGGGCCTCACTCACATCACTCTACTGACCGTGGGATTTGAACCAACAACCTTCCGATCACAGGCACAGCACGCTAACCCACTGAGCCTCACACTACTGTTCTGAGTCAGACATTGACCCCAAAAATAGTTGTTTTTAATAGCAAAATGTGATTCAAAACCAGACTGTGTTCCTGGATCCTTTAATGTCTTTTAAAGGCTGTTTCGGTTATTAAATGACAAAGAGAGGTTCTAATGCGGCCGAAAGGTGCTCAGCAGTCTGCTGACAGCAGCCACGCACAGGCATGATGTGAGGCAACGGCACAAGATTGCAGTGTGAAATTTTCCCTTTAAATGGAGCTTGCATGTAGCTGGAGAGCGGGGTCACGTGACTGCAGGCTAAGTGCCACAGCGGCCTGTCGCCTCAGCAGCATTGCAGCCCCGGCGCCTATTCCTGCGGCCTCTCGTTAGAGACGCGGTGTGTTGTGTAACGCGGAGGGAGCAGAGCACGCTGATGACTTTCCTGTCTAATTACTTTTTGTTTACAGACTGATGCCAGTGCACTTGAGTAACTGTTTTTTTTTTTGTGATGTATTGGAGGGTGTGTTTGAAAAGCCCCGCTTTACGTCTCGCCACCTAGGAATGGTGTTGGCCTTGTGGCGTGGAGCAGAACACCAGTGGGTGCAGACGGGAGACTTGGCATGACCCTGAGTGGGGCAGTTAGGGCAGTTAGCTAAAAGTGCATCAGGAAGAATATTCAGCCCTATAGACTGTATGTAGTCTTTTGCTTTCATAGTGCTGTAGCTAATCTGCTTTTTAACTGCTTTTTAACCTGCTTTTGTTTCAGAAACTAATGAACTTCCTTGTTAGCAGTTAGCAGCACCCCCCCCCCGCCCCCAGAAGCTGCCAATGTGACTTGCACACCGCTATCCCAGAATGCATTTTGAACGTATAAATGGCCGGGTCATGCTTTGCGTGGCACTGCTGGCAGAGCGTCTGCGAGACCTGGTGGAAGATAATTGGATTATCTCATTCGTGTTTTCTTTGGCTCCGGCCCCTGTCCGCCGTTGGGACTCTGGCAGAGGAAATATGCTATGCTGAAAGCCCCCCCCCCCCCCATGCAGAAGTACGTCTGTTCACAAAGCACCTGTTCATTACCAAAGGGACCCTTCCTTTCCGCCTTTCACAGCAGTGAACGAGGAGCCCCTAAAAATAACTATCGGAGCCCATCGCGGTGAGCAGTGGAACGCCTCTCGGAGAGGAAATTGCCTCGCTGTGTATTCCTCCAGAAGATTCCCACTGACATCTCAGTCGGGAGACTCGTCTGAGGAAAATCAGACCCTCCGATTTCACACGAACTGTTTTATTAATCCCCATCGGCTCATCAAAAATGCCTTTTTTCTCCCGGGCTATTTTTCCTCAGGAGAAAGTAGCGCTTAATTCTTTGACCGTCAGATGTACTGCGAGTGTCTTTGTGGAGGTAATTTTTTTTCCTCGCCTTAGCAGATCGGCTTGTTGTGCCGCAGAGTGAGGAAGGGGCCCATTAACATGTGGAAATGGGGCCTGCGTTAGCAAAGAGGTCGAGGGTAGGCGACATCGCTGCCTGAGCCCCACATTTTTTTGGCCGCCGGCTCCTCAGATGGTTTGATGGAATAATTATCGTGAGTAACGGGTGTTTGTCAGAGTCCGAGTCACCCCCCATCCCCCCACCAGGGCTGTTGGCAGCCTCCCTTTGTGGGTGTCGGCCTCTGGGCTTCCACACCTCCCCCACTGCGAAATACGATTGGAGGAAGCCAATGTCCTTTTTTTTATCAATATTCTTTTCAGGTGCTGCGTGTTCGGTATTGAAAGACTGTACCACCTTTGTGACAGTGGTGTCCGCGGAGAGATTCCATATGGATTTTTGGTGGGGTGATGGAAGGAAGTGCGTATCGCATGTCGTGCTCCGGATGTCCGACATTACCATATTCCCAACCAGTGCACGCCTGTGGAAATTTCAACCAATACAGATGACCGATATATTTTTGTTTATGTTACCGAGGTTTACGGGTTACGGGTTTAACCTTTGAGACGCACATATCTATGGGGAAACTGATGACGGTGATGTTACCTCTTAAGATCCCGTGAAAGTATGTATCAGACAGATCATATGACAGGCCGTGAGACATCAGCGAGTCACTGCACATCACCGAACTGGGAAACTGTAGTGAGGTTTTAAGTGCTGAATGAGTTGATGAAATCCCTCGTCTGCACCTCCGCGGGACATGGTTGTCCGTCCTGTTGAGCCGACATATAGTGCATCCCTGACCCCAAAGCCACTCGTGCTGTCGGCCACAGCATGTTGGCACAAAGGGCAAGCCGCAGTGCTGGTGTTGTGAAATTTACTGCATCTTGTCTTCACTTTCGTCGTTATTAGGAAACATTTCATGCCAGCCGGCCCTGACTCGATTGTCTGAAAACAGTTTGCAAAAGGAAACAGATGTGTCGTGTTTTATTTCCTCATACGGGAAGATGATTCCTGAATGAAACAAGCATTTAACAGTAACTTAAAAACAGGTTATGAGGTCTGCTCTGTCTATGTGGATCATACTTAGAAGCCTGGATCTCCCCAGGATGTTAATGGCTGGATTTATTCACCGAGAGCAGGTCTATAAGATTAGATACAAATATCATTGCATTTTTTTAACCCATCTGCTGTTTTTCATATTCTGAGCAGGTCCATCGGCTATTGCGTGTTAGACTTCCTGATAAGATCGCTTCACAGGAGCATTCCGACTTTATCTGTTCCTCAGGCTAACAGAACGCTCAATGTGCCGCACGTCATCGCTGCCAACTTCGCTAACAGGCACGGCTGCTATTTTTTATTTTTTTTATTTTTCCCTAAACCACAGTCAAAGGGAAGTGACTTGTAGCATGTGAGAGTGAGATGTTGTGACGTCACTGTCCGGCTTTTACACGGCACCCTCAGTACGGCAGACCTAGAGCATTTAAGCATCCAGAAGAATCCCAAAAAAGTGCAGAAAAGACAAAACGGAAAATTCAGGGCTAGCTATGTGGGAAAAAAATCCCCTCTGGGTGTTTAAGGCTGACACCTCCAGCTCCCTCTGTGTTTTCTGTATACTGATCTGAAAAGACATTGTTTAAACACAAAATATGGGCGGGAGGGTGTTGGGCAGACCTCAGAAAGGCCGAAGGGGAAAGACTTTTAAGTGACATTGAATATCTCGGATGTTGGGCCCAGTCCGTTTTTATCGAGCAGAACCGCGCGTCTGTATTGCCGGTTCGGCTCGCCGCTTGTCGTCTGGAAAGGTGGCCTCTTTTCTGGTGGCACAGAACTAGCTGAGGTTTAAATTTAGACCGCTGTTTCCACGGTGGTGCAGCCCCCCCCCCCCCAGCTGCCGGGCGAGTGGCTCTCCACGCCGACGGCGCCCGCTCAGCGTGGCGGCCAAAGCTAAGCACCGAGACGAGTGGAGAATCACACGGCAGCTCCCCCCGCACCACGTCCCCTAAGCGGCGAGATAACCACTGCAACACGCAGCTTGTTTGCGACAGCTTTGCGGAGGAGTGCCCGTCTTTTACAAGGTAGTTTCACATCCTGCCCCCCAGAGGCCGACAGATGAATTACGCGATTAAAATGCCATATTGCAATTTCATATCGATTACGTATCACTGAGCCAACCATTTGGCTCAATCCAGTGTTATTAAAAAAATCATTTGTTTCATTTATTTAGTTTATGGCATGCCGATGCCAAATTAGCATCAGGTATTAGCCAATGAAATTGACTGAAACAAACTGCTTGTCAACATTGCATTTTATTTTTCTTTATTTTCTTAATTTTATGTGTAGGCTGGGCATCTATTGATCCTTTATGTTCTGTTTTTGTTCAACTAAATGAGAGGACGTTAATGGTAATTAGCCAATGAAAAGACACAGGACAAATTGGTCAGGTAAAGATGTTTATTCTCCAATAAGAGCAGCTTGTGGATCAGTGGGTTAAGCCTCTGTGTCTGTGATTGGAAGGTCGTTGGTTTAAGACCAGCCTCAGCAGGACAGTCATGTTGAGGCCCTTAACCCCCCCCTCCAGCTGCATGGGCCCCGCTGCAGGTGGCTGACCTTGACTGCCAAGCTTCCTCTCACCTACATGTGCAGGATGGGGTTGGCGGAAAGAGAAAACCCCACGTGGATCGATAGAATATCCTTAGGTGTTATCACAGCTTCTAATTTTCAGTTTCATTGCAACTTTTTATGGTGTGTTCCATAGAAACACTTTTTATCTGCTTTGTATCAGTAAGTTCCAAGAAGCTCACACGTATTGGGATTGTAGATCGAGCATTAACGTGAGTTGGTCGCCTGCTTAGACGTGGTGTTTTCCTGGTAGGTCTTAAAGGACAAGCTTAAGAAGGCATGTTTAAAGTTGGTGGTCACATGGTCGCTTGGGTGTTTGGCCCTATTGCCTGGCGCTCCACAGATTCGATTTGCTTAACAAACCACAGATAGTCCAGAGGTACATGCTCACATACGATTTTCCCTGTACCTGAAGCTTTGTTTGTCTTCTTCATTTGCAAAAGGATATAGACCAGGAGTATTCAACTAAAATTTAAAGAGGTCCAGTTAGAGAAAATTTCTTGAAACAAAGGTCCAGAATATCATAATATCTAACTATTTAGTGTGATGTACATTTAAGTCGGCTATTAGTTGCATCAGCATTGCATGTAATCAGTACCTGACTGTCAAATCAAATTAATTCGGTACAATTCAAAAACGTTTTGACAATATTTATTGTCACGTGACACAGAACTTCGGCCAGCTGGCTGGAGTGAGATGGTCAATTCGAGATGTCTGCACACACATGTAACAGTTCTTACCTTGTGAATAGTCTGCTCTTGTATTTAACCATGTAAATACACCTTTATCGTAACTAATTTTAGGTTTTATAATGGAATAATATAGATTTGCTGTAAGATTTCCAGCGTGAGTCTGAAAGCGTGAGTGTCATGCCAGATGCTTGAGATTTGGCAGCCATGAAAACGTACATTTTTTTGTTTCACCTGAGTTTATTTATATAACACATAACATTATTTTATACATATGTTAAAAAGCAGAAACTTCAACGAACATGAAATCAACAATAAACTACATCTATTTATCCAACATGTTATATAATATACACTGTATTTAAAAACTTTTCACCTGTATGATTTCAGGACAGACCAGTCACTCTATTAGGAACATTACGGCTTTTTGGTTGCGGGTTTTTAGCTTCGCCACTGCTATACACACTAATGGCACATTAGCGCAGACAAAGGGCTGCATGAGCCGAACTACGTCTATAGGTTGGCGGTTAAAGGTGTTTGACGTTCATTGGCGTGGGAAAGTTTTAAATAACTTAATGTTTTGGCTATCAGTCCGGGTCCGTATAGGACAGTTTCTGAGTCCGGACCCGGACCGTGGTCCGCCTGTTGGTGACCTCTGATATAGACTGTCAGACTGAAGCGGAGAGCCTGTTAGCATTTGGTAGCACGTTCTATTGCATTTTTAGGTCTATGCGGATGCGGAGTCTGCTCCACTGGATTCCTGGGCCTGATACTGGCCCGCTGTGGCTCTCCACCGCTCATCTCCCTGGGGGGTCCTTCTCTGCTCCGCGATGCTGCCAGGAGCAGGGGGGGTGGGGCGGAAGGAGGTATCGCGGGAAAAAAAAAAACCTCAGTGCTTGTCAGCGTGAGACTTGGAAGGGATAGAGACGGAGTGAGGGAGAAAGACAGAGAGAGAGAGACACAAACAGAAGAAGAGGGAGGGAGAGAGAGGGGGAGAGCGAGCGAGAGAGAGAGAGGGGGAGAGCGAGTAAGAGAGAGAGGCTCCGGTGGCTGGGCGGCGGGCTGGCTGGATCCTTCGCTCGCTCGCTCGTGCCTCTCTCCTGACGGATGAGGCATCTGCCCACAAGACCGGTGATCGGCGGCGTGTGACAGGCTGGCCAGAGAGGACCATGAACGTGATGCACGCCTCTCCTCGCTTGCTTTCAGATACCGGCCAGAAGAAGACTCCAGAGAAGAAGGATGTGCGGCGCATGTCGTTCCAGCGACCCAAGGGGACCGTGGAGTATTCCGTAAGTGGCTGGCTACCGTGCCCGCGGGAATGCGCGCGGGAATGCGCGCGGAACCCAACACACATGCACACGTGCGCCGCGCTCACCTGCATGTCCAGGCCCCCTCCCCCTGCATGGCGGCATTAGTGTGTGAGCGTGCGGGAGAGCAAGTCCGCGTCCATGCCGGTACCCCAGCGGGCTCCCCGTCTCCCCCGGTGGCATTTCCCATT
>JAODUD010000134.1:11597405-11607923 GCA_026784285.1 Stomatorhinus walkeri
CGTCCCCCACCCCTCTCGAGCCCCGACCGGCTCCGAGCCCCGTTCTCCGCCTGGCCGCGTTCTTGAAATGACCCTGAGCTCCAGCTGCCGCTGGGGGGACGGGAGAGAGCAGCGGCGCCCCCTGTACCCCACTGGTGGATCTGCTTTGGGCACGGTGGCAGTATCTAGGTCATCTGTGCGTTTATTTATGTTTGGCTGCCCCCCCCCTCGGTTCCCCATGCTGCCTGCCTGCCTTTTTCTCCTCTTTCTCTGGTTTGTTTTTCTTTATTTTTGTCATTTTATTTTTTATTTCATCTCAGTCCCTGGTGCCCCCTCCCGAAGGGACAGGTGTTGTCCTAACCCCCATGTCTACAGGACAGGTGTCGTTCTAACACCAGCACCACCACCCCCCCCCCACCCCCCCACCCATGGCTGACAAGGAGATCGCTGTCATGGATGACAATTGGCCAATTGGGTGGCAGGGTGATCGATGAGGGGCAGTGTGTCACCGGGAAGGGATGGGTTCGGATATCGGCCCGATCTGCCGTGTTTGCTGTCCTCTCTCCGTTTTGAGGTGGGGGGGGAGGGGGGTGTTGGTCTAGAAGACAACAAGGAGGACAATAGTGAATGCAAATAGCTGGGTCAAGTTTCGTGGACGTGCTCATCCCACCTTGGGGGGGTTAAAGCCACCCAGCCGTTTGTCACATGCCACTGTAGTCCGATTCCATCCTTTGCTGTGGTAGGGTCGTGTTCCTTGAGTATTCTAGCTGTGCCAGTTCTGTGGACCTTTTCCCCAGGAAAGGAAATGCGATGACTTTTATCTGAAGAAAAGCAGCGTGTGAAAGAGTTTGTGGGGACGGCAACCTTTCAGCAGGCTCTCCTGATAAGCCACCCTGTTGAGTCGGAGCCTATCGCTGGCTCAGCCAAACCCCAGCCAAAATCAGCAGCGCTGGCTTTAGAGATGGACTGCTGGCCCGTGTCTCCAGCGCTGAACCAGGAGTTCAAGGCTCCGAATTTATCGCAGGTCACTTTCACATCACAGTATAATTTGCCCTTTTGTTGCAGAGGAATAACAGGTTTCTGGTTAGCGGGGCATTTTGAGTCCTTTGAGGGTCACAGGTTTTCGCTGCAGTGCCTCTGGCCTGCACAGAAGTCTCGTTGACGCCTTTCCTGAAGAAGACGGATGGAGCCCGGTGCAGAATGTTCCGGATGCACCAAAGATTGCAACTTTTTTTCCCAATGATTCACTGAATTACGTGATTTCCTCATCCACAAGGACCCAGGGGTGGGTGGTGTTTACGTCGGGAGATGTAACTGCAATTAACACTGTCAGAGCCTGGATAGCTGTCAAGCAGCGGGCCTGTTTAAAGAGCCCAGGATTCACATATCACTGCTTTCATGGTTTTATAATCGAAGGCTTACCTGCAGACACTGTCTTCTGAGGGTGAAGACCATTGCAATGATATTTTATGCAAAAGATGGAAGATTCCAGATAGTTTGGCCAGCTGTTTGGTTTATTTTCTGAACTGCAATGGCACAAACCGCTTACCGCAGGGATGTCTGAGCTGATACAAACGCAGGAATTGTGGGATGGCGACGGGGTTTCGAGTATTCAGTCGTTGGGATGTACAGGTTGATCGATATTAAAAGCCAGCATATCACGTGACCTCAGTGTACGTCCCGCGTCCCGTTACAGCTGGGCACACCACACTGGCACGGTGCCAGGAGACGGGAAACATGACAGACACATTGCCAGGAGCGAGTGCAGAGATGGGGGCCCTCGGGGACACCGCGCGCATCCCGGTTACCGCATTTATCTGGCCGCTGAGGTGGGTGGGGCAGTTGGGAGTGTGGAGCAGGTGAAGGAGGATGCGGAGGAGGGGCCATTTATAACAACGAGAAAACAAAGAACAGGGCTGAGAAATAGCAAGGCAGAATGGGCGAGTGAATCATTCTCATGTGACACTCCTGGGCATCGTAGACAGAAATAAAACAAACGCCGCCTGACCTCCCCCCAAACAGAAGCCAGCGAGCACTAAGGGGGGGTGGGGCTGTTGCTGGCTGCCTGGCACGTTCCTCCGGACGGATGGAAGTCTCAGCTGCTCAGTAGCATTTAATAGGAATGTTTCTGGGCTGCTGGGTGAAACAGCATCCCGAACGAACGTCCTTCTACAGGAGCCATGAGCGAAAAGTGAGAACGATCCCTTTGCGAAGTACGACTGTATCAGGGCTATTCGGATCACGGTCTTCAAGGGCCGAGCCCTGCTGACTTTCCTGCCTTCCTTCACCTGTGAGCCGGGTGTGAAGCCTCTGGCCAGTCAGGATCAGTAATTATTAAGCTGATTAGCGGGGAAAACTGACAACAAGGCCTGGATTTGGAATCGAGGTCCAATCAAGTTGAAGAGCCCTGGTCCATATTAAGCCAAGTGAATATAAATGATTCCTGGGGGGATTGTTTTTGTAACTGGTTGGATTCCAAATTAAATTATCCCCCCTCCCCCCCATCGGAGAGGTGTGCAGTGGTCTGGTCCTCTCTCTCTCTCTCTCCCTTTCTCTCGCTCACTCTCTAACCAATCAGCACAGTCAGCACTTAAGTGTGTGACCCACTGGGGGACTGGGTCATTTGTTATTTCACCCGAGATTGGATGTCATTTGATGGTGCTGCACCGACATGCCGGAATGACCCTGCTGGGGTGGGGGGGGCAGGCAGGCAGGCAGTATCCCACCGCCTTCACCCCCAAGCTGAAGTCCCACTGCTCATCACGTCGACGCTCGAATACGTTGTTGTGAGCATGCAGTAGTTTGCGTTTCTGCATTCAGCGCTGCACATGTGCAGTCACACCGACATCTCTGTGTTTCCCATGTGTTTATTTACATTTGCATTTCTTTTAATTTGCCAGTTTGGCTTTGGTCTGAGCAGTAAGTCGGCTGCCGGGGCATGAGCGTTATGAGCTGTCAGTCTCCCACAGAATTGTTCCATAGATCAATTACCAAGGCAGCACGCACTCCAACATGGCGGTGTGGTCTGCTTGTCGCATGCAGAGCACGCTGGCTGCAGAGGAGCGACTGCAGCTTTGAGACACGTCCTGCCCTCCCCTGGTGCTGTAATGTCACCTCTATTGGGAGTGACTGTTCTAAAATTAGGGCTTTAAGGGATCGACGGCGCAGTCAAAGCAGCACGTGCCGTCGGGGTGGCTGCAGTGGGGTTGCCATGGCAACTGCCATGCTCAAGCCCCGTTTCAGTCCTTTCTCCGTGAGCCTCCAAAGCGGCGCATTTTTCATATCTCACATTATGGGGCGACCCAAGCCACAGTACGGTCTGACAGACATCATCTGCTACATTTACGCATAAGAAGCCCTGTTTTTATAAACATTCATGTGTATTTTTGCCTATTGAAATATAAACTAAGATCTGTGGTAGGAGCCTTTCTGAAAGATACCACTGGCGGTTCCTCGATGACAAACTCTGTAAAAGTTACGCCTTGCTCTCCGAGATGCCTGCAGGTCCCTGTTTCAAAGTCACCTTTCAGACTGGCCTCCAGAATGGAGACCCTACCTTCACTCTTCCTGGGACAGATGCCCCTGATCACGTTAAACTTGGTGCCCGGTCACTCCGAACGTGGGGGAACGAGAGTCGCAGTCACGTGAGGATATGTGGGCCAATCCCCCCAGTGTTATTCACTTCTAGAACTTCTACAATTTATATTTCAATTAGTCATACAAGAATCAATTAATCATGGAATTTATTCATTTGCTGTGTATGGTGACGTGACCCCGGTGTAATACAGTTTTGGTGCTTTCTGGCTGGTCACACTGAAGCTATCTGTGCAGTTTGTGACCAGCGGGGTTTGGCTCTCGCCATTTTGCTAAAGGGTAAACTTGTGCTGCCTGTACTAATCAGCTTCCGTACAGCTTTAACTTGCCTGTCTCACTCCTCATATTAAATGTTCTTGTGTCACCTGCTGAGATTATACTCTATTGCTAATAATATTGCGGCCGTAAATGTTATGAAAGTAATTCTTAAATGCTTCAGATACTTCATTTATTTGTCATGTATTTGAGGCACATTGAAATTCTTTGGTTTTCACTAACCCCTCCCGATTTTGAGTTAACAGCCAAACAGTGATATGGTTATTCCGGCAGTCACAGGATTCAAACCCATGACCTTCTGAACAGATCACTAATTTGCCAAGCTACACTCTGCCCCTAAATGCATCTAAATACTCCTAAATGCCTCAGGCAAGGACATAACTTTGGGTTGAGCACCTGGGGGAGCTTGAGATCTCCACCAATTTAAGGGGGTCCAAGGGGTGGTATTGACTGGTGGTGATTATTGGGGGGTTACAGCCCCACCATCCCACTCATAATTTATGCTCATGGCCTCATAAACACACATATAACTTGTCGGTGTAGCCTGTTAATTGTATTAGCGTGAGGGTGAGAGTGATGAATTTTTGGCACTCGGTTCCGTTTTGAGCAATTTCCTGATATGTGTTGGGGGCGATACAGTGAAAGTAAATATACACTTCGGTTTCTAATATACAAGTTTTGTTTTTTCTTTGATGAAACCTACATTTGTCCCTTCTCTCATGCCAAGGCCACCTTGCGATTCAAGGCCTTCTGTCCCTGTTGGCATAACAACCCAGTCACGCTCATCAATTTGCTTCACATTGCGCTGATAGACGATGGCCACGGCAAGTCTAACAGCTTTTATCACGTCTTTACAGAAAAAAGAAACAGTCAGGCCTAGTTTTATAAGATCCAAATGCCTCAACAGAGTAACTTTAAGGAGGTTGGCAAGGTTGTAACTACCGAGCTGGATGAATACCACAACTGGTTAATAGATATCCTGTAAGGACCCGCCTGCTGACATGACAGTTCAGGCACCAGCACATCGCGCTGTCCTCAAATGTGCCTGACTAGAATTGTATTACTAATTACCATGGAAACAGGTGTGGAAAGGAGCAGTTTCTTAAAAGAATGTGAGAAATGTATTTAAACACACTGCGGTTCCATTGAAGAAACCGTTTCAGTAGCAACAGGCCCCCCTTCTTCAGCATGAAGACACTCCCCAAGACGTCTTCAGATTCTTTCATGATGACTCTTGCGGTCAAGTATCATATGAAGCAAAGTCATTAGCAACATAAAGCAACTGAACATTATATGCATTGTATGGTTTATATAACAGCAAGCCACTAAGAATATATGCAAAGTTAGTTCTTTAATATGTTTACGTCTCGTGTAGCTATGTAAATTGGCACTGAATGTAGAAAATCTTTAATGAGCATTTAACATTGACAGTGGTGTGATTTTATTTATAGACCTTAAAAAAATGTTTTACAGAGCGGGAGACTAATCTGTTTGTGGGAATATAATTGAATGCATCTGAAATTATATTAATTGCCCATAAAAGAAACATACAGTTTTGAGCACGTTGCTGAAATTATGCATGTAGCAGAAGGTGCAGATGTACAAAATTAACTGACCCATATTATCTAATAAAAAGGGAGCCTTTTGCTTGAGGACCGTTAGAAGAGATATTCAGAGGTATCCTAGTTGAAACCCTAGTAACCACAATCACTATGTTTTGTACTTTAAAAAATGTATAGAAGGTGTCTCAAAGAAAACTAAGTAAAGAAAAGTATCTAACTCAATTCAGTAGCTGTTAATTGACACTTTTTTTTTACTTTATATACTGTATAAAGTGGGGGTGCTGAGTGGCTCAGTGGGCTGGGTCTGTGATCAGAAGATCACGGGTTCTGGCCAGATTCTCGGCAGATAGGTCACATGTCCACAGGCCCTCGAGCAAGGCCCTCACCCCCCCAGCGTCAGGGGCCCTCGAGCATTAGCTTGACCCCACACTGTGACCTCCCCCTCCACCCCCAAGCTATGGAGAGCACGATTCCAGAAGAATTCCAATGTACTTGCGCAAATTGCAAAAAAAAGGATTTTATCTTAAGAATTATAAAGCAATTTTTGTCATGTAATTCAGAAACACATCGTCTGTTGTTCAAATAGAAAAGGTGCGACTGTACAGTGTTGGAAAATGTACAGTGACACCTACAGTCACTGGAAAAGTGAATGCCAGGTGACCAGTTCTTGACGGCTGTGTAGAAGATGACACCCTTCCCTCCCGGGCACCCCCCCGCCCCCGTTCTCCTTGTCGCTGGAGTAGCTTGGCTATGGGCATCCATCATGCCAATCGTAGGCGTGTTACCGTGATGACTGGAAGGGCAGAGGGTCAATACTGCCTTTTCTGTTCTAGTGCAACACCTGTTTCTATTATGGCTTTTTTCTGCTGTATATTTACACGGTCTAGGTCACTTTATTCTCAGCCGCAGGCCAGATGTATTCAAATAAAACTGGACATGCATAAGGCATAGCTTGTTATTTACATAGTAGCTGTCCATCCATCCATACATCCATCCATCCAACACCCTAACCCCAACCAGCATAGTAGCTATTTTATGTACAATAATAATAATAATTATTATTATTTTCATGTATTTATTTGTGTGTTTCTTTGTTTGTTTATACCTATGATGGTTACTTGTGACCCTGTAGGATCCGGTACTCAATAAATCATTGATCATGTTAAAGAAAAATTTAAATCACGTTAGTATTTTCTTTTGTTTTTCATCAAAAACAAAATGCTTTGGCCGTGCGGCATCTCCCTCCCTGACCCCCAGCTACATGCTGCTCTGTGTCACGTGACTCTCTGTGGCTCTGAGCTCACGGACAGATATTCTGGTGACAGTCCACAATGTAGACAAAAGGAATTTCACCTGGGAACCGCATAAATATTGAGAAGAATGTTGCCTCACCTTGTGTGCTCTCGGAAATTTCCTTCGCTACGGACAGTGTGTAAATCATGTGGGACACCTGGCTACAGTGGCCCACTGAGATATTTTGACCAGTAAATCGTCTTTATTAAACAAAAGCTTTGTTTATGTTTTGTTTAGCCAGGGTAGAAATAATAGATTTTGCCCTTTTCCTGATGGGAAACCATTAGCATGTGGCAGGTGCAGATTACTAGCTGGAATGTGGAGTTACTTCAACTGTCATGCTTCATTCAACCCTAATCATATTGAACTGAGGCCCTGTTACACATTCTTAATAGACAAAAATGACCCACCAAACTCCTCTTAATCCTTCTCAGGAGGTGATACTTAGTAATGACGACTCAGTAGCCATGGGGTTGAGGGCTTGACATCCTGACAAGGTTTCTCTGTCCCTTTCAGGTGGAGTCCCGGGACACGCTGAACAGTATTGCACTGAAGTTTGACACCACGCCCAATGAGCTGGTCCAGCTGAACAAGCTTTTCTCCAGAGCAGTTGTGCCTGGCCAGGTGACAACTTTATGACATCACTTCCTGTCTGCCTCTCCCCAGTCCACTCATTTATATTTTTGACTTCACTTATATTGAGCTGTCCACTAGCTAAATTAATATAAATGCAATTTAAATTTTAAAAAATTCTGAAACCAAGATATGGAAAACAAATGCATAAACACACATAAACACTCTTTTTTAAAAGAGGTCTTCTACAACTGAACTGACATTGATTTAGATAAGCTTGGAATGTTGTATGACAAGCAAAAATTTAAGAAACAGTCAGTAAAAGGCAGCCGTATCCTGCCATGCTGCACTGACACACTGACAGGACTGAGCCAGCACAGGCCAGAAGCTGCTATATTTGTCAGGGCTGCAGGAAACGAAAATATACGTTTGGCAATTTTTAAAAGAATCCATTCTCACCAGGGGGGGAGGCAAAGGGAGTGTGAATATTTTAATATCAGTAATGGTGTGAATCCCAAAAAGAACATTTTTGGCTCTGTTACCTTATTTTGTATTTATATATTTCCTTTTTTAAAGAGTTATGCAACTGAACGTTGGTGCATCTTAAATACACAGGAAAAAATATCCTGAAACACCGAAGGTGGCGGAGCTTGTGGGGTTGGGGGGGGGAGAGGCAGTGCGGCAGTGCAGATCATCGTCCCCAAAATGGGTGACGTCAGTGTATCCGGGCGTGGCACTTCTGCGGGGGTTTAAAGATGCCAGCCACTCATAGCCTTAGGCCAGGGCACGGGGATGGGGAAACAGCTGCTGGAAGCTGGGGGGGTCTCTTGCCTGGCACCGCACCTGGGTGACGCATGACTAATCACTTTGACGTTTATTATTGTTTATTCTGAAATCCCATAAAACAGACTGAATACCTGAGCCCCATATGTAGTCATTTTCAGATTCTGATAATGCAATACATAAACCCTAATGTCATGTAACTCCTTAACCACATGAAATGTAACACAGAACACTGTTTATTGTGTCACTGTCCAGTCGGCTTTGACAACGAAAAGGGTATTTTTTCTTTAATGGACTGAAGACAGGCATTGAAAAACAGGTTTGTTATGCAAACAACTTTCTGCTAATATGTGGTATTTCTCCAAAACCCCAAAGGGCAATAAAGTGGTCATATCCAGCAGCTTTGTAACGTTATAAGATCTTAAGTTACGTAATGATATAAGTGCATTATAAGTTCTTGTTTCATTATCCTGGTGAGCGCTGCATGTGCAGTTGTGTGTTTGTCCATGTGTTTCTGTCTGGTTCTGTTGTCGTGCTTCTCGTGTGCGTGAGTGTGTGTATATGTGTGCACGTGTGCACGTGCGTTTGCTCCATTCCGGGGGAGGGAGGGGCACTGTCTCCTTTATAGACTGTCTCTGTTACCCGCAGGTTCTCTATGTTCCGGACCCCGAGTATGTGTCCAGCGTGGGGAGCTCCCCCTCCCTCAGTCCCATCAGCCCGCTGTCCCCCACCTCCTCTGAGGCCGACCTAGAGAAGGTCACAGTAAGTCCACCCCCCCCCCCCCAAACACGGTTTACACACCACTGACAGACTACAGTGCTGATACCTGTCATGTCTTCTAGCTGGGATAGAGGCAGTGGACATGATTGCCACCACTCAGGTCATGCAATAGCTTGGGACTTCGAAGGTTTGTGGCCCCCTGTTGACCACAAATAGTCACTACACCAAATGTGAAATAAATGCATTCCTTATTTAGAAGATATGTAAGCTGGATGTTCTGCTAACCAACTAACTAGTTGTGATCGCCCAGCAACTCACTACCTATTGATTTACTATTTTTGAAATATCTGAAAGGGGTATTTGAAATATTTGAGGTGGGTGTTTGAATGGAGCCCAAAATCGACAAACCCACCCCAGTCAGTGTAAACCCCACGTTGCTGTTTTGATATATCCACAGTCTATTTTCGGAACACAGATTCTTACTGTAAATTGTGGTGTATTAATGACCAGGGTCCATAATCTCGCAGTGTTTTGCTTCTGTGTCCGTGATCAGTCTTCATTAGCCGCTGTGCCGCAGAGAAAAAACGGGTATTCTTTGTTCTGTCACCGATGCAAACAAAATGGTTCCGATGATGGGTGTTCCTCCTTCCTCTGCAGCAAAATGACACATTTCACACGTCTACTGCATGCGTCAGCTTCCAAGTACGAGGCTTAAACATTGAGTCGGCAGGACAAGGCAGAGAGCTGGTTCTGAAACATCCTGCCAAATGCGCTTTTACTGCCAAACCTTCTTCTCCACACAAACAGTATGTTTCTCTCCAAAGGACATCCCTACATATTTTCCTCTCTAAAATTTTTGTGATAATTTAAAAGAATTGTCTTTGACAGCTAATGTTTTTAGCCATGGTGGCTAGCAGTCCTAGCCTTTTGCACAGCTGTGTAGCTTATTAGCTATACGGGTTACGTGCCTTGTCCAAAGGTGTAATGGCAGGGCTCCTGCTCAGATCTGAACCAGTAACCAGTTATGTCCTTAACTGCTATGCCCCCTGCTGGCCTTTTTTTATTTGGGTCCATAGTTGTTATATTTTAGTTGAAGGTGGGTTCTGAAGTCTCATGAGTTTTAAATATCGACTCTATTGGTGGCGTGGTCACTCAGTGGGTAGCACCGTCACCTCCCACCTCCAGGGTTTGAATCATGCACCTGCTCTGTATGACGGTGGCGGCGGCTCCCCGAGGTGTGTGGATTTCCTCCTGTGGTTATGAGTTTTTCCGAGCTGCCCATTGCGTGTGAGCCCTGTGATGGACTGGCATCCCATCCAGGCTGTGCTCTACCTCCATCTCTTTATTTCCTGGGACCGGCTCCAGACCCACCTTGAGCTGGTGCCGGATCAGGAACGTGATGACAGATGTGGAACCTGAAATCTTGCATATTAGTTTTTAGCGGTGACTTACGGACAACAGCAGCTGAGACACAATTCTCCTAATAATGACATAATCTGCATAGCCGATGCACCACTACCCGTTGATCTCAGATCAGTCGATGTTTGGAGTGCATTTCTGGCTTGATAATCACATGCCTGCAGGAGTCCATGCGAATTCGGCCCTGGCGTCAAGGGTCCGTCTGTTACGGGTTTCTGCGGTGAGCTTGGCATCCCAGAGATGGTATTGGATCTGAACTGGGGGGGGGGGGGGGGGGGGGGGGGGGGGGGGGGGGGGGGGGGGGGGGGGGGGGGGGGGG
>JAODUD010000134.1:11621559-11631559 GCA_026784285.1 Stomatorhinus walkeri
ATAGTTAGCATTAGCATTTTCCCTATAGAAATGAATGAGCGGTCCCCATAAGGATATGTTTACCCTACATTTGTGTGTGTGTGTGTGTGTGTGTGTGTGTGTGAGAGAGAGAGAGAGAGAGAGTGCTCGCCTTATGGTGAACTTGTATCCCAACCACTGTGTACCTCGTCAATCTTCGCTATGTTACCTGGGACAGGGAAATTAAATATACAGTAACCCTGGAAAATGTTCCACTCAGAAACAGGCAGTTTCTCAGTTTTCTGAAGTTTTTCTACTGGATAAAATAGCACCCCCTCCCCCGACTAGAATAAGCAATTATTAGATGGATTGAATAGAAATGGCTTCTTTTTCAGAGAATAACAATAATTCCTTACAGTAAATAAGTCATTAAGTAGTGTGTATTTTTGTGTGGCGGTATCCCCTGTCATACTCTCTCCAGTTTTCCTCTCTCTTCAACATTCTACGGGCCAATAGCATTATCTGTAATAGTTTCAAATTTAAATTGATTTTTATTTGTTTGTTTATTAAATATTTTATTTGGTCATTAGCTGGAACTATAGCAGATTAGGGTAATTCCTCTTGATAGATTATTGTTCATTAATTGATTATTGAATTGTATTTGATGTTTGCTGTTTTATCCAATAAATAAACTTACGAAAAGTGTGCTGGTCTGTTTGCCAAATATTCCCTCAGCTTTGAGTCATGGTTACTGTATCTTTAATGTTTAGGACCGTATCCGTTTTAAAAGAGAAGGAATCAGGTTTTCTATGACCAAACCAGCGAATTGGAATCGAAGGTGATCCGTCCTCGCATTCTGATTGGTTATTCTGTGCGTCAAACAAATCAGTATCTCCGACCCCCTACTGTTTTTTAAAAATCCAATTTAAATACCTGGTAGGGCTGGATGTTTCTCTCGAGTTTATCTGGGCGCCTGCGAGTGTCTGAGGAATAACAGCCGGAATGTGATCTCCGCGGAGCCGTCTTTATTGTGGCCAAGATGTTTACGTCCAGGAAAGTGAAAGAAGGGCCGCGATTGACACCGAAATACCGTTATCCGCTGGTAATACGGCTAGCCGGTTAGAACAGTTACTAACGTTGGCTAATTGTGTGTTTGTGCGCGTGCATGGCTTGCACCTCGCGCACCGTTAGGCGCTAAGTAGCCAACGCTAACGGCTAACGGCACCGCCAAGCATTTGCGCTGCAAAGGGGAGAGCTCTGAGCAGACGGAGCTTTTTTTGACTTGGGCACCGCGACTAGACTTAATTGACACCGACAAGTTTAGAAGGAGGCGCCCGGTCACTGGTTACCGAGACTGTCACATGAAGGGAGTTAGATACGCCGTCCGGGTAGTAACCAGGGAGCCGAGCAATGGCAGCGAAAAGTACGGTTTTCTGTGGGCTGTTCGCACGGCGCGGCTTGGCTTGGCTTTTAGAGATTGTCCGTGTTGGTACACCTGGGAGTACGCAGTGCTTTTGTTTAGTAATCCGGTGTCTTCCCAGCTAGAAGCAGGCTGTCTGCTTAGCCGGGATGGTATCTGTGCCGGTAATGCCTTGTTATAGACAGTGAACAATATGTATATCCTGGAACTTTGAACTGGTAACCAGCAGGCAGCCGGTTTCTGGTTACTTTTACTTTGTCCGTCCTGATGTGCCTGTTTTTAAAACCATCCGTAGACCCTGAAGGACGGCTTAGTAAATGGAAGTACTGTAACCGCTTTAGAAAAATGATTATAACGTCAATATTAAAAAAATGTAGAAAACCAGTTAATTATTAACATGTAATGAGGGCCTGTAAACTGATACCATGTGATACAAATGCTGTGATGTGTGAAAGGTCTTTGCATCGCAATCGACAAAGCACGAAAAATTTCAAGCTGAGGCTCCCTAAGATCCGTTGTTTTAGATGCCTTTGAATTGTTTAATCAATTTAATTTTATTGCTCCTTTAAACCTACCCCTATTTCCTTTTTATCTTTATTTTGAATATTTACGTTCTGACGTCTTTCAAAAATTTCACGGGCTTTGATCTGACGTCACTGATGCATACAGAGATATTCAGTGCGGATAATGTGTTCTGTACGCTTGCGAAATGTTTAAACGTTCGGTAGTTAATATGCTGTTGCTGCTATTTTGGTACAGATAGGGTCTAGCTTGGTGGTGTGTATCAGATATGTTGCACAGTCCATGTTGTGTGCCCTGGCTTTTGACAGACATATTTAAAGGACGGGCTCTCTAAACATGCATTTCCTGATTCATAGTTTAAGTTTATCGGTTGGATTCTTCTTGGTGAACTGATAAGAATGCTCTTCTGGGTGTGCCTTTAAACAGCATGAAGTTGAGCAATGGTAGGCCTTTGTGTGTGCTCACGTGATGTTAGACTGTTCACAGAGAAAAGCTGGCTGTGATTTCAGGCTTGTGAGAGATGGAGCAGGTCTTCCTGTGATTGTTCTGGGAAACTATTAAGAGCAACTGCCACTGTTGTTTAAAAGTATGATTACATGGGGGTACTCCACAAAGCAGGATTTTTTTCGTTAGCCAAATCTAAGGATTGTCCAGTAGGTTCTTCTTCATAACTGATTCCATCTAATTCAGGCTTGCATTTTAATTTCTTTTCCATAAGGGAAATACTACAAACAAACTGGAGAAGGTGACCTTTATACTGGAGAAATTGTCGCTATCAGATTGAAGCTGAAAGCTATTCCTTCATTATTGAGGCACAGAATCCATATCCAATGAATGGTGTTTTGTCTTCGTCATAGTTGTGTTGGTGGCATTTTTGGACGCTGTCTTGTAAAGCTGGGCTGTTTGACTAGCTGAAGTCTGCCGAATTCAAAATAAAAGAAACGTTGTGTTGAAGGCATATGAATGTGACCATTTTTATTTTTAGAATTGCAATAAAAGGAGTACCGAGGTCTTCTTATTACATAATCCAGCACATTGCAGTACTAGAAAAGCCTAGAAGGATTAGTTTATGTTCCTATTTTGACTCTAAAAGCTCAGATATGTTACTGTATAGTATTGCGGCTATCAAGATTTGTATGTCTTGTGGTTGAATATAGGTTTTGCAGTAGTTTTTGTGATTTTTCTGTTGAACTAACAGTCCTGTAAGGCTGGATGGTGTTTGTATTTTAATGCAGCTTCAGCAGGCACAGTGTTAGACAAGGTCATCACCGTTCCCTCCATCTCTCTCTCTGCTGTCTGTCCAACTGCTGTGCTCACACACTTATCGGCCTCCACCACAGAATTACTGTTCTTCCTGTCTCTGCACCAGGTAGTGTCGGTGGCTGAGTATCACCGCCGGATCGATGCACTAAACAGCGAAGATCTGCGTGCTCTCTGCAGGCGTCTCCAGGTGCCTCATCCAGTTCCAGAAACCTCCAATAGGGATTCTTAGAGCTTAACAGCTTGTCCATGTGTCCACCTAAGGACAGCCTCTCTTTGTCAACTGAGTTGTTTATGGCCACTGACCTTTATGACATTTCCAAGAAATGGCAGGGGGGGGGGGTACGTTTCTGAAGAAAATACCATCATTTTTTTTTAAGTTCTTGTTTTTTGTTTTTCCCGAAGGTTGTGTGTAGTTTTGACCAGTGTAGCATCTGTTTTCTTTCTCCCCCAGTGTTTTTGGGGGGTGTCATTATGCACAATATTTGCCCTTATCTTTGCAGACAGCAGCTGCGTTCCCTTAATGCAATTCAGCAGTCATTCTTTGCCCATTAGGCTGTACGGCGTTCAACTTAGCCACCTTGTTGCTGGTCAACTTACATCAACTACAGTCAAATGAAGAATTTTCTGTCCATCTTTTTAATGAAGCTTTATTGAGCAGCCCTCATTTGCAGCGCACACTGGCTCCTTTCTCGTGATGGGGTTGGGACGTGGGTCGGTGGTGATGGTTGCAGGGGTGGGGGAGGAGATGTCCGGATTGGGTTGCCTTTCTGCAGGATTGTTCGCTGAAGACAATGTAGGTAATTCAACAGGGGGAGCAGTAACTTGAGTACATTCTGTCCATTGTGCCCGGACCTCTTTTCATTTGCAGTGGACCTTACAGATCGGTGTCTGAAAAATTACACATTGAATAACTGTGACTGCTCATGGTGTTTTAATTTGTAAAGTGAGATTTGTTTTTTTGTGAAGGAAAAACTCTTCAGCCAACATTCCCTGCTGAATATTGCTATTCATTTTACATGTCAAAAGTTCTGTTGGTTGCATTATGTTTGAAACAAATTAGTAAGCATTAGCAAATTAACTAGAGATGCACCGATTGCAATTTTCTTGATTTACTCCGATTTCCAAATATTTTGCGAGTGTGACCATCAGACACCAATTTTTGCCGCTTCCGATTTTCAAGAACTATAATTAATTGACAGTATATTCAAAATCATAATAAAAGAAATTGTTAAACTTTAGTTTCCGCTAAACTGCAGTAAGTTACAGGATCTCCTCTAGCTTCAACAAGTCTCAAAATAAAATGCTCTGTGACTGGAAAGAGGCACAAATAATTAACTAAAAATGAGTTGCTGCACGCCTAACTTTATCTGACGTCTTTTACTTTACCAAACAAGAGCAGGTGCAACAGATTTAATAAAACAAATGTCATTCACTTGCTTTGTTTTCCAGTATGTTTAAATTCACCAGATAACGCAACCTTGACTTTTCCATTAAATAAAAAAATCCATAAGTTACAAACCTCCAAATTAAACTGTAGTGTACTATGCTCTAGCAAATAGATGCAAGATAATGTTATTAATATCAACATTGCGCATACAATTCTTAGATCACTAGTAAGTTGGATTAAGATCTGACTTTCATGCCTTCATGCAGTGCAGACATTATATAGCACTGGGGGTTAAAGTTTCGCTAAAACATTTTTACTCTGTCATAGCAAAAAACCTTAGCTAGCAATTTTAATGATTATTCCATTCCTTCTCAAGATTATCTAGTATATGCTTAATCAGTTTAAAGTTTATCTCTGAGGTTTTACCATGTTTTCGTGGTGGTTCAAACATGGTTTACTTTGGCTTTGACATGTATTACAAATCACAAGCTTTGTGTCATCTTCACTCACAGTGAAGAACATCCACGCTAAGGACAAGTTAATGTGTGTCTGTGAGTGAGCACGCGGCTCTGAGGCTGTTGCCTTCATCGCTCTGCGTATGACATGTATACGTAAAACAGACCGGTCTGGTATCAGAAATACATGAGACTGATTGGCCAGTGTCTGGTCCTGGGCGAGCATTCTGAAAATTGGCCAGTTCCGGTCCCTGGCTGATCGATCGGTGCATCTCTAAAATTAACCCCACGGCATGGAAGTGGTGCAAATATCCAAGGGTAATGCTGAAGTGAAGCAAATGCTAGATTTTATGTCACATGCTCCCAGGTGCTGTTTTTGATTGGGTCATTCTGTGAATGCCTAATATGACAGTTGGTTTTGGAATCTTGCTTCTGGCTCATCTTGGATATTTGCTTTTGTTTAGTTTTGTTTTTTTAGGCCCTTGTTTTTTATTATGTTGAATGAATGAATGAATGTTTTTGTAAGTTAACCTTTTATGAAAGGGACAAAACAATACAGACTTTTGACATTGCTTGATATGCATACACACGTAAATATAGCCTGAGAGTGAAATGCGAATCCCAGTATACCCCAGTGCTTTCTGGGAAGACAGTAGTACAGCGCAAAGGTACAACTCTGATTTTGTATTGGTTTGTCCCTGTATTGGTTGGTTTGTGGTGCATGAATTGCACTGAGTTGGCAAAATGGAGGGAAAAGCGTGAAACTTCAGTCCAGTCTCATGTCTGAGTCACACTCGGGGCATCTGTGCCCCTTCCTAGGACTTCCCTGTGATGGTCTCTTCTTTTGACTTAGATATCCACCAAGGAAGAGATTAACTCCAAACATGGAGCCAACACCAAGTCTGAGCTGGATCCGGAGACTTTCAGACCCAACCTGAGCGAGCCTAGCACCCTCCTGGAGCCGGAGCAGATAGAGAAGGTATCAGCACCTGGGTGCAGAGAAGCCCTCCATCACATCCACGAGTCAATGATCCATCATTGTGGTAGTTATTCACACCCCACAACTGGGTCTGGCTACAGGAACTGCACAGAGTGGCCTCGAACTTTTGCCTTTATATTGTCCTGATTGTAGCTATACATTGAGGATCCTTATTGGCTGGATGGTCCCACATGATGTATGTTAACAGCACCATCGGGTATAGCGCTGTGCTGTGACATTTAAAGCTTAATAGCCTGAAACGCATGTTAGTATGAGATTGGTCTTTCTGCTGCTCTTTGTGCTGTAGAAGGTGCATGTCTGTTTTGCACTCCGAAGGTTCCAGTCAAAGATCACCCTGTAAAAGGGTACTTATTATGTTTGCTGTGACCCGTTCTGGGGATTAATCGAATGCTCCCTTGACATTTTGATGCGTGTAATCTAACAAAGAGGACAGAATGACGGCCCAGTCGAGGGGAGCATAATACGGCGGGAGAGCATGCCCGGTACTGCACTTAATGCTGATCATATTTCACCCTGTACACACTGCACAGTGTTTGTCCTAAGATGGCTCCTGTAGTTGAGTGTCCGTTGTGACACTTGGCACGGCTTGATTGTTTATCATGCTCTTTCATTTCCAGCTTGCTAAGAATCTCCCTCCCAGGACCATCGGCTACCCGTGGACGTTGGCCTTTGGCACAGCCAAGCACGGCATGAGCATAAAGACCCTGTATCGTGCCATGCAAGGCCAAGACACTCCAGTGCTCATGGTCATCAAGGACAGCGATGGCCAGGTGGGCAGGGCCCCCCCCCCCCCACTGCTGTGTGCCTTTCATAGTTATGAACAAACGAAGGCTGGCTTTTTAATCACATGCATGTTTGCATCATCCGTAGCTCTTTGGTGCGTTGGCATCAGAGCCTTTTAAAGTCAGTGATGGCTTCTATGGGACGGGAGAGACCTTTCTGTTCACCTTCTGTCCCGAGTTTGAGGTATGTAGTTGCTGGTGGGGTGTTGTGGATGTGTGCTTGTGCAGCTGTGTGTCGCACGTACTGCCCCGACTGGCCCCTCATTTGTACCTTCTACCCTGGCTTATTGGATAACCTGCCATAACTAGCCTTGCTTTCTGCAAACCTCCTTTCATCACTTTGTCATTTACAGCCTTATTGCATTGCACCGACCTTGATTATTTTATCTTCTATTCAGGTGTTCAGATGGACAGGAGACAACATGTTCTTCATCAAGGGAGACATGGACTCGTTAGCATTTGGAGGTGGAGGGTGAGGAAGATGACGTTTGGCGGACAGGTCACAGTAGTTTAAAGCGAGAGAGAGGCTGTCGGTCATGGAGTCGTCAGACTGAGATGCTCTCATGAAGTGGCACTTTATCCCACTCTGTGTTTACACTGTTTGCTCCAGCTGAGTGCAGTGATTCATCTGCTAACAGTGTAGAACTGGCCTGGCCTAACAGGACCAGAGTGCTTGTTTACATTGTGCTGCACGATGCACTGTGTTAAATGCACAGAAAGCGTGGCTGTACAGCGCAGCACAGCAAGAACATTAGCATGAGCCGCAAGGGTGGGTTGATGCTGGGCCCCAGACGGTACATGACCAACGATGACTCACAGCTGTGGCTCTGGGCCAACTCCTGGGCCCGGAAGAGGAGCCGCGGCCCCCCAGCTTCCCACCGAGTCTCCACCTCTCTCCTAGCTCCCCCCCGCCTTCTTATCACCTGCCGCATTAGCCGGTGCTGTCTGCTGCCACACTAATGAGCAGACCCACAGACTGCTGCCATTTCCATCTCATATGGTCACACGCAGGGTCCTGAGTAAATAGTGAACTGTGTATGTGTGTGTTTTTACTGTTTTATTTATTTATTTTTTAATTTGTCTTATTACCAAGGGCCGGCACTTACACTTGGTTATAATGGAAGTTAGTTCACTGTACTAGTTACACTTGAACTGTTAACTAAATCTTTTGTGCCTTCACTTTCAGAGGGGAATTCGGTCTCTGGCTCGACGGAGATCTCTACCACGGCAGAAGCCACTCGTGCAAAACCTTTGGCAACCCCATGCTGTCAAAGAAAGAGGACTTTTACGTGCAGGACATAGAGATCTGGTCGTTCGAGTAACGAACTGACGGGATGCTCGAGGGAAGACGAGGACCCGCCACCGTGCGAGGGGATCGCGTCACAACCAAAGCCTTGACGTTCCAAACCTGACTGTTCATCACCTTGGCTTTCCCCAGGCTAACCCTGAAAGCATAACCACCCTGTCGACTGCCACGTTTGGTCTCACTGAGCAGGGAACACGCGTGCATGCAGGTTGGGAGAGGTATGGGACAGTGCTGGGGAGGGGATGGCTGCGCACTGTTCCCGCTTTGGCCCTACAGGAGGAGGGATCGTCGACGCATTTGCGCCCCCTGTATGTAGATGATGGCAGCGCAGGTTTGGGACTCGGGTACAGGCGCATGGGCAGAGCAGGGCAGAGGCAACTCAAAGGTCCAGACTTCTGTAGCTGTGTGAGGTGTCCTTGACTGGCCCAACATAGGAACCCCAACACGTTCTAGGCCTTAAGTTTTAAGCAGACCTATTCCCTCGGTCTCTGAGCAGAGGGACCTGAAAGGAGCATAGGTTTTGGGCACATGACACTAGAAGTATCGGCAGGACAGGGTACCACAACCAGGCATGGTTTCCGCATTACCAGGTTCTTCAGAAGCGAAATGTAGACTACTGTGTATTATAGTCCTCCTGTTGTTCACCCTTTTAGCACACCATCGTGAAGCACATAGCTATAAGAATACCCATAGTCGTAACGTTCCGTTCAGTGGGTGTACGTGTGAGTCCAGCCAACGCCAGCTTCTCCCTGGGGCTGCGTGTGCTGTTTGTAGACAGTAATGTGTTGCAATAGATTTGTGGAATATGCAAATTACTGTCATGTGACCTCAGATAACACAGGTGGGAGTTCTGTCGACCTGTTCTTGCAGAGAACGTTGTAAGGCTTTTATGTCTTAACTAATGATTGCTTTTCTGGGTAAAATTTGAAAAGCCTGAGATTGTTTACTGTTTTCCACTAATGAAAATTTATGTATTTATATATATGATTATATATATAAATATATAATTATATATATTGCTGTTAAGTGTGACAGTGATCTTTTTGTGCTGATATTTCAGCTGTTACAAATATATTGTATATTACCCTGTAAATTAATGTTAAATTAGTAGATTTGTTCCTATATATACATAAATATATAAATATATATATATAAAATGTTGATTGGTGAGTTGCTTATAGCACTTTAGTATACAAGCATAATATCAGGTCCCTAGGGTTATTCATTGATAGCTGTACATTACATTTATTATAATAATTTTTTTAAGGATAAGAAAGCTTGCTGCTACCATATCAGATAGTGTGGGTCCATGCTCTGTCACAGAAGGGAGCATTTATCCATGCTGAGTGAAGGGGGGGGACAGGCGCGGGTCCTCCTATTGCCACGTGTGTGTACCAGCCCATCTGGGGTCTTTTCAGCGGCTTTCTCCCCCCTTTCTGCTCTTGCGCAGCAGTACCTGTGTACTTGTGGAGTCAGAGAACTACACAAATAAGCCCTAAAATTACTTCACCAGATTACTATGTAACAGTGATGTATAAATAACAATAGGAAATGAATAAATTGTTGTACGACCTCTGAGTTGTTTTCCCTGTATACACATCTTGTCATTCGTGATGGTAGCGATGCAGACTTTCTCAGTTCTATATTCAGATTATGCTTGTCCTCCTCACAGGTGATTGAGGGGAGAACTTGATTAGTTTATAATTCACAGGATGTGTTTGTCTGGCAAGTATAATTTTCAAATTGACTGGTGTACAGGGAGTAACTTGGTTTTCACTTCAGCTTTCTTTGAAATCTTGATACCAATGGGTGTGCCACTAACTCCTTACATTAGCTAACTTGTATTGGATTTCCTCCTCTCTTTCTATTGAAGCAGGCAGTTGATTAAGACCCCCCCCCCCCAGTTC
>JAODUD010000134.1:11636865-11665762 GCA_026784285.1 Stomatorhinus walkeri
GTTTGGTTACTTATGGTTATGGTTAGGGCTGGGTAGGAGTTAAGGTTGTCATACTTAGCGTTAGCATTTTTCCCTTTAAAATGAATGAGCGGTCCCCATAAGGATATGTTTACCCTACATGTGTGTGTGTGTGTGTTTTCAGCTTCCCCATAACCTGCCTTTTTCTGATGCTAATTTCACATCAATGTTGAGATATCCTGCCCAGCGCAGCCCACAAACTGTTGGCCAGATCAAACTAAATGTGCAGTGGGTGATTCCGGAAGACCTTGCCTTAATTTCTCCAGTTTCCTTCAGCCTGTATTGAACTCCTGTGACACATCCGCTGATCTCCTTCAAGCTGGTCACTGTGCCTTCAATGAATGTCACGCTTTAAAGAACATCACACCATGGCTTCAGTGATACAGTAAACCAGAGTTGTTCCACGATGAACAGTTTCCTGTTTGTAAATGGCTGTTATAAGAGCCTTTGAAAATTATTTACTTTTATGCTCAAAGGCAGAAGATGACATATACAACAAAACATTAGTTAGTACTTAGTTTCTATTGCTGTTTTTTTCCTGATTAAATTTTGGTATAGGTTTTAGGTGAACTTTAGGTGACAAGGTTGATAATCGATCATTTGTGAGACATTTGGTTGATATTTGGCCTGTTAAAAATAGCTTTATGAAATGAAGTGGGTACTTAAAGCTTTTAGATCAAGCTATGTCTTTTGTTTGCAAGGATGACGACCATACAGAGGTCTTACTTTGGCTCAGCCATGGCGGCCTGCCGCAGGCCCATGATGAAGCGGCCGTGGTGAAAGGCTCGCCCACATTGAATGGCGCCCCCTGCCTGTGGGTAGGGGATCTCCACCTCCATGTTGCTGTCCAGGTCATGGACCACATACCCTTTCACAACGTGGGCATCGAGACCCTCGACTGAATCTGAAGCAATGGCGATAAGTGTTTCCAAAACACAATGAAAATGTAGACATTTGTTCTCATGAACTTAACGCGTGACGAGAGGCTGATTTATACATGCAGTATTAGAATATTAGATTCTTGTGTTTTGTCAAATTCAAAAAAATGTACACAAACACTTCTTTGGCTTTACCCATTTCAGCCGTAATGTAGGTATATTTTTCAATTCTAAATTAAACTTTTCACTGTTTCTACATTAACCTATTTATTTATGTTAATAGACGGTTTCGGCGTAAGCCACTAAGCATCTCGCATTTTCTGGATCAATGTCACTCGCTAAATTTTTCAGTGGCAGCAAAACAACCTTCATTTTTTATGTAGGCTAGCTGTATTCCTACCTGCTGCTACCAGTAGCTTATTTAATGCTCGTAGCTTAGTTTTTATATTTGCTGATGCGTGGGCTGGGATACCGATCAGAGAAAGTTTTTTTTTCTTACTTTCCAGCCCCAGGTCCATTAGGGCACGGTACCCCCCCGGCTGCAGCAGCTCCCCCACGATCCTGTCCGGTTCGCGGAGGTCCCTCTCGATCACGGTGACTCTCCGGCCGTCTCTCCCCAGCACCGCAGCCATGGCAGAGCCCAGCACCCCGGCCCCCACAATAACGACTTCGGGCTCCGCGTCAGTCCGCTCCACTCCTTGCCTTCGACAGCTTGTCTATCCCCGGAGCGACAGGAAAAACATGTTATTTGCTGTCTTTCTGGTTTGTCAGTGTCTTTATGTAAAAACAGATCTGAAGGGAAGAATACTTAATTATTTATGCTGTCACCCAAATATTCAAGGTCCTTAAACTTGCAGTTATTTGATGATGGAGTCATGTTAATTACAGATATTAACTATTAAAAATATATGTTTAATTAGACTTAGTTAATATGCATGTGCATGCTTATCAATTTTAACAGATTTTCATTTGTTTTACATAGAGCCGTTTATAACACAGTGGCCCCAAGGCATTTAACAAGAGTTTATGGAAATACATTATTAATACATAGATACAAAATTTTTCATGGTGTCTGGAAAAGGGAAGCTTACGACACAGCCTTACCGGTTTATACGCGGCACCTTTGCTGCTGGCGCTCCGGGACGATGAGCGGCGGAAGAGGCGCTCGGCAAAGGGCAGCGATGCCAGCGGACTGAAGAGCGCGCACATGCTCCGCGGGGCTCCGAGAGTCAGTCTACCGCGGTAGCGGACGCAGGACAGCGACAAGCCCGCGACGAGCAGCAGGAGCGTCGCCACCACGAGCTCCTTGTGCACGTATGCGTCGTATTTTTTATAAACGTAGGTGAAGCTTGCAATTCCGAGAAAGGTCCACATGTTGTGGATGCAAGTAGTACTCAAAATGAGAAGTGAAGGGAAAGTAACAATTTCTAAAGTAAAAAACACTAAAGGTTTGCTTAGGATTTAAAGTTCATGTATTTTAAAATGAACATCATTAGTAATAAATAAGAGTTTCAATTAGATAAAAAACTTTTCAAGTAAATTATATGATATTTGTTTTGTTCATTGTCAGCCGCTAACATTTGCAATATATTGTACTTATTATGTCCAATTCAGTAAGAAATTATTTTTTCCCTTCTAAATGAAGCGTAGTATAATTTCCATTTCATATAAAATACCCTGCATGAAATTCTACTGCCAGTCTAATACTTCTAGAGGATGCTGAATATTTTATGATAATTAGACCTATCAGCTTCGGTGATGCACCGCCCTTGTCCCGCCTTACATGGTTCCAAATCCACCAATCAGAAGCTGCCTTATGGTGAGCAGAGCTCACGCTATCTGGCCATTGGCCAATCCTGAACTGCTGGTAAAACAGGGATCTATCAGAACGGTAGTATGATGTGATGTCATTGAAAAAGGTAGATGGAAGTCGGATGCCGTGACTATGACAGTATGTGACAGCCAATGGGTAATCGTTAAATTAGTTTTATTTGATTTGCACAGCTTTATTTAGAACATTAAAAATAGATTTCAGTGCGAAGATTTATTATTAATTCATACAAAAACATGGATGCAGAATTAATGCTGAATGCTATATTCCTTTCAGGAAAGAAAATCAAATTTAATATACAATGCATTTAAACATAGGCATTATATGTGCATCATGGATCATTTTAAACTTTTATTATTCATTAAATACTGACATAATATTTATTCATCAACAATTTTTAAAGTTAATCAGTTTTCAGACTTAATGATCACCATAGTGTAGCTTCTGGTAATATTACCATTAGTTAGTGGAATAATTAGTACCAATACTCTGAACGGATGACAGAACTGGTCAAAACATTCACTTTACTGGCAGAAAATGAAAGTTAAAAAACTACGATGGTAAGAATAAAATAAGAAAAATATTCGGAGAAGCAATGTGCATTGCGTGTCATTTTATGGTCTGTATAACCATGTTTAGTGACGTGCAATACATACATTAATCATCAATCATCACATTCCAGGTTCTTTATATGTGATGGAACCTGGGCAGGCCACTGAAATGTATCACTTTAAAAAAAGAAAAAAAAAAACAAAATTATAGTATGGTAATATGTACGTTATCTCCACTATATATACAGGTTTCTTCTTGTACGAAGGAAGTCCTACTGGCCTACTGCAGTCACTATAGTTTAACGTGCAAAACAAGCCAACCACAAGGGGGCGCGCAAAACCTTTGTATCAAAGCAGATGTTAGTATTTAAGCAAGAGAATTTCGTTGCCTAAAATACAGTCTTTTAAGAAGCTGCTAAATCTGTGGTGTCATGGTTGCCATAGAAAGGTCGGAGTTAAAAGATAATTTTACATGATACAGACTTTACCTCCAACTCTTCCATTTTTACTATCCAAAAATATTTCTAGACTCATGTAGCAATGCTGTGAAACAAAAAATGACAGCCTTGCAGCCCCAGCCAACCATGCCCACTCGGGAATACAAGCGATGAAAGAGCCCTCAATATAGCCCAGTCATGTGTGATTTTAACGGGAAGTCCTGGCTGTGAATAATGGGGGGGGAAAAAATATCGACACACATCATAAAAACTCCTTTGCTATCTGATGGGTGACACCCTGATGATAATCTTCACTGAATCCCGAAGCAAATGCATCCACAGCACTAAAGTGCAGCTCCTCAGGTCCTCCAGGTCGGCTGAGTCTCTCCACGGTTTTGTATCAAAGTTCAGTCCTTGGGGCTGGAGGCCATTTTGTTCAGTAATAGTCTGGCTAGGCAGTCAGCTGGTGGGCTTTGTGTGTTTTTCATAGTATTATCTAATGCTGAGAAAACAACAGAATATTAAGTGAAAAGAGCTGGAAAATAATAGCTTCTTAATATTGTAACGACACAGATCACTTGTGTGAAAATTTGAAATGTTGCAGTTCGATTCAATTCAGATTTATTTATATACCGCATTTTCACAATAGTACATTATCTCGAAGCGCTTTACGTTATTATTTGCCCAATGTCCCCAGAGAACAAGCTAGAGGTGACAGTGGCAAGGAAAATCTCCCTAGTCGGAAGAAAACTTGGCTGGAACCAAATTCAAAGGGGGAGCCCAACACCTTTCACTGTCATAGAAAGGGTACAGCCCTGCTAGAGTTTTGTACCCCAAGGTCAAACAATTTCAGTGTTTGTACACCCAATGATACAAAAATGTTTCTCAGAGTTCATTTCTGTACTTTAAAAGGCACATCTGTCTACAGCTAGGGTACAATTGACAGACCCTTGAGACTACAGGCCAGGTAACAATTAATGGTACCCTCAAAGGTACAAACTGGTTTTTATTTGTCTGAAAGTGTAGCACCAGCAAAAGAAGTGAAAAGCAGTAGCCAATTCCCAGTTTATATAATAAAATTGTGTATAATGCATGTGTACCTGCAGAGGATCCAGCTGGTGTCAGGACAGGAAGGTGAAGAAGCTGCTTCCTTTGGCGGGATGGAGGGGGGGTGTCACGTCGAGCTGGAGTCGGGTAGACAGAGACAGGCAGGAGACAGGATGACGGGTAGAGGAGGGGGTTTAATCGGGGAATCGGGGCAGGAGAACAGTACGGGGATCACGGGGCAGCACTCACACAACACGACGAATCACACAGATGACTGATCTGGGGAAGACTGATACAGACGCGGACTAAATACAGGCGGGTAAGGCAGGCACGGATTGGCAACAGGTCGTCACGATCAGGATCACACACGAGGTAACGAGGGGGCGTGTGGCTCAGTGGTTTTGGCCCTGGACGACCCTGAGCAGAGCTTTTACCCCTCATTGGTCCAGGGGCTGGCTGACCTTGCTGCCTTATCATCACCTGTTTTGGACAAAAGAATCTGATAAATAAACGTAAACTGTAGTTTAAAAAGTGGCACTTTTTTGGCCTGTTCTCCAGAAAAATATATATTGTTATAGACATCAGTGGTAACACCTATTAACAGAAGTGTTACCACAAATCTACAGGGTAAGATGATTTTAAAAAATGAATTATATACACAATACCTTTATGTACCATGTAAACAATCATGCAATCCAGGTGAGGGAAATTCCATACGACCGTCATACCCATAATATTGATGTCTACAAGTTGATTTAGGCTTGGGCTCAATATGGAACCTTCAAGTTCAAACCAGTCTTTTCTTTGTAAGTTTCAGTGGACTTACATGGTCAGTCCGTTTAGCTCACGATCCCTCTACTACCAATCATTCTAGTGAAGTGTACAAGAGTAGATGCAAAGAAAAAGTCTGAAGAACACCCAATGAAAGTTCCCTTCTCCAGAAGTCCCGGCCATCTCCAGTCCTTTCTTCTCCTGAGCTCCAGCTTTCGTCGACAGATGGCAGTCGCGGTTTATGGAGGCACCAAGCTTGTACTTTACACATTTAGTATTGGTTTTGGCCGCTGGCAGGCGGCAGAATAACACTATAAAGATCAGACCAGCATATCTGGCTCTAGACTTTTATCCCTCGGGGTACAAGGTGAGAGAGCCCAACCATGAATTCATCCACTTTTAAATTTGTAAAAGTATTCCATAAAATTCCATTAAATTTCCATATTTACATATATATGCTCTGAAATGGACAAGGGTGGATGGATAATTACCCATTTGTATGTCTAACACAACCAACATTTTTCAAATATAACTTTACAATGTAATTTAAATTTAATGAACGCAGGATTTTAACAAAAGCATTTTCCTCTGACAAGTAAAATTACTCGTGAAACCTAGTAGCCTAAAAAAGGCTACGTTACTTTACTTACTTTTTAAAGTTACTTAGTATTTTTATATTTTAATTTTTAGCGAACAGAAATCGTCAATCTGCCCGTACATGGAAAAACGTGTCCGTGCAAGAGTCATCTGTGTCCTACGTAAGGATTTTAAATACCATGTTTGGTTAAAATTGCACAATAGTCCTCACAATTTGCCATGCTAATGATTGCTGACTAGTAAGTCCGGCGTTTCCCGTCTTATTTGACTTCGCCGTAGTTTAGGAAATTGCCTCGGCGTGGTTATGACGAATGTTCGAAAATGCGGAGGGAAAACTCCGTATGAGTTACCATTGCCCAATATTTATATTACACTTCCTTTAGTAAAATGCATGTTAAGACAAGGTGCAAACAGTCCAAATAGGACAAGGGCGCAACGGGAACTTGAAAATGAGCTTTTGCCGTCGTTCACCACTGCTTTCTTTTAAATAAGTGCAATATGTACCACATGATGGAAGAAAAAACATTGTTTTGTACAGAAATATTATATTTGTAAACTCTAAGGCGTATGCTTTTATGAATGTAGAAATGTTAAAATACATCATAATGCTGTTACCATCAGGATCACATTAATCAATTTAAATTTAGTTTCAATAATGTTGTTTATTAGAATCAATGAAATATTACAAAATATCTGATGCATAACTGTTAACACTAAAGTATAAACATAAGACATGGAACACATCCATAAATACATATTTACATATCAAATGTCACATGATTAATCAGAGCCTTTGGTTCATCATACCGAATGGGAAAAACAAGTTGGAGCAGAAATATCCCTTATTTATATCTGTTAAAGCCCTGTGTTCCCCCAAGTCTAATACAGTACGCAGTGCACCTCCCATAACACACAAACAAGTGAATGAAAGGTATTTCTTTAGGTTATTTGTGTTGCTGTTTTAACTGTAGTTGCTGCTGCTTTTTTGAAACAGCGATATATATATATACATGTATACATAGATTTTTTTGCATAATAAAATGGAAGGTAAAACAGAAGTTGACCACCGTTTAAAACAGGCACTGCGAGAGGAGGCACTTGTGCACCTAACATGACAGGTTTGGCATAGAGCATGGACATGGGCACACGGGTCTCGGGGGGCGCGGGGGGAAGCCGTTTATACAGTGGACTCCGGCAAGCCCGGCTCCTTCTTCTTCTTCTTGCGCTTCTTCTTGCCGCGGCACGGGTTGCAGATGCAGCACATGACGCAGGGCGAGGCGAGAAGGAGGAGCGGCGATGTCACCAGCACTATGACGCTGACGCCCACCAGGATGCCGACCACCTGCCGAGGGGGACGCACGATTCGCTAGTGAGCACGCATGGCTACGAGGGGGACAAAACATTCTGATACACTTAAAGTATTATACAGTCGTAACTCGGTTCTCGAACTCACTAGAACTCGAATTTCTTGAAAGTCGAACAAACCAGCTTGACCTAGAACTCGATCTGAATATCAGAAGTGGAACCGTGAACGCTGACCTAATATAAATTGTACACGCCAGGAAAAGAGTCATACTACAGTGCAATTCTTAATTGAATGCCTTCTTCACAGACTGGACGATTAGCCAAATAAACATTACAGCAACTAACAATAAATAAACCACTAATTTACGTGTACTGCTAGAGCATTTATTTCATTTATTTAAACTATATTTTACCAGGTAAATTAACTGAAAACCACTTCTCACTGCTTTACGTGATATTTGGGAGAAATAGCGGATTACGCATCGGAACTGCCTGGGATACAAACGTCATGCGTGTAACTAAACTCTTCAGCCAATAACGGCAATGGTGTGTCGTCACGGAGGCGGTTCCAATTTGTGCAGCCGGGTGAGAGGTAGCAATGCATCTAACCGTAATGCATTGCGTCAGGATCAGAATGCGTTGCTTTAAGCCAGCAAAGCAAGTCGAACGCACCTAATGACCGGACTGGGGAAACAAACTGAAACGCGGACTTAATACAGAGGACTAATGACAACAACCAGAAACAGCTGATCACATGGGAAAACACACGAGGTTAACGAGGGGGCGTGGCACACGGAAGTAGCGGACTATCGGGGCAGGACAGGGGTAATGTTGGGATAAGATCTTTATCGTTTTGGAAGCTATTAAGAAAAAAATGCTGTTTTTGTTTTATCCTGTACATTTTGTGTTTGTGTTAAAATAAAAATAAAAATAAAAAAAACATAATTAGGTGTATTTTTTGGGGGGGTGGGAACCAATTAATTGGTTTTCTATTATTTCTTATGGGAAACATTCGATCAAACTTTTTAGGATTCGATCCGGAGTCTGGAACAGATTAAGTTCAAGAACCGAGGTATCACTGTATATGCAAAACCATTTATACTGCAGCACGGATAGATACCAGTCATAAGGTTGGACACACGTACCCACAGAAAGGTTTATTTATACTATTCTCTACATTTTTAAATAATTATAATGACATCAATACTACCCCCCAGAGGTGGAGACTCGAGTTGCTGAATTGTGACTCGACTTGGACTCAAGTCACAAATTTGATGAATTGTGACTCGACTTGGCAAAAATGATGGAAAGACTTGCACTGGACTTGGACTTGAGGGCAAATACTCAAGACTTGGATCCAACTTGGATCCTGTGACTTGACAAGACTTGAGGTTATAGTCCCCCTCTGGATACCCTAATGTTAATTTTATCATTTCGATGTATATTAATTCTCTGCTGTTTGCATTTTCAATTGGTTTGCTGGAATGATTCATCACTCTCTGCATGTACAGTACAGGGATGTAAAAATGGTATGAGTCCAACCATGAGTGGATACTCTATTTAACCTATCTCTGCCTATAAAGAACATATCCTATGTTGCACTGTGGCAGGTTTTTGCAGCAATAAGTGTTAATCAATAAAGGTAAAAAACCGACAGGACTCAAGTTACATGGATTTGACTTGGACTTGATGGCAATTGGCTTGAGACTTGACTCTGACTTGCAATGTTTTAACTTGAAACTTGACTTGGACTCACCAAGGAATGACTTTCCCGTCCATGTAATGCCCTGACCAAAAAAAAAGTATAAAAAATGCTGGGGGGGGGGGTACTCTGTGCGTTGGGACTCTAGTTCAAATCAGCAGAGTGATCCCACCATTAAGGTTCTTAACCCCAATTGCTCCAGGGACTGGCTGACTCTACTATCTCTTCTGCACCAGTTTCATGAATTGGCCTCCTAAGATGTTTTTGCAGCTGTCCAGAAGGAGGTCCCACATATATGCTGGGCACTCATTGGCTGCTGTTCCTTCACTCATGGTCAAACTCCCCGAAAACCATCTCTACGGTGTTTAGGTCAGGTGGCCTGGTCATGTGACATGACACTGTCACTCTCCTTTCTGACTGGTACTGTATGTGGGTGTGAAAGGCACAAATGATAAAAGTCCTATTCTGTAGTGAAATCTGGGCAAATTGACTGATTATTCTTTGGGAAACACACAACATCATCTACTGCTAATTCTCAAAAACTAGAAACTAGATATTTGGAATTGCCAAGGGTTAGAGACTATTATTAATTCGAAAATAACAATATTTGATGTATTATTTTCTTATTAGTAATATTTTAAATTACTGATTGGGTAATTTAGGAAATTTAGCTACTGGCCTACTAGCCGTCCGACGTGCAGTTTTACTATCCAGTAAGCTATTGTTCAGGTTTCTGTACTCGCCTCAGGCAAGGGCGAGCCCTGCGTACAACCCCAACAGCTACGACTTTAAACGTAGATTACATCTGATCTCTATCAGACATCATGTGTTTTCCTCAGGTCAGGTTAGGGATCGGTTGATTCATTAGAGTGAGCAAACGGAAAATCCCAGCACAGATGGGAACGGGAGTGCGTGCTTCTAGGAGTGACAGCCAGCGGGCGGTACGGAGTAGCATGGTCATCTCGTCACCTGTGTCCTGTTCCACATGACGGATGCCCGTGAGTGACCCAGCTTATTCCTGCATGGTCCCTTGTCATAATGACGTAGGAATATGTCCCCCTGTAAGACAGCCACCAAAGAGCACATCAGCGCACACAGCTCTCATTTGCATTTTATTCACTCGCTGCTAGCCCTGAATGAACGTCTTTCACGAAAGGACCTCCATCACTGTCCTAGCACGATATACACTACTCTGTCAGCACAGGTGAGAAATACATAACCACACATATGAGTAAGACATGAGTAAGTGTACATCAGTAGATGCATAACAAAATTCACTTGTGATGTCTGTCACACAACAGTAGGGCATTTTTGTCAAAGTCTGATCAAATTGGTGTGTCAGATGCCAAGAATTCAGATCATAAGAGTGTGGTTACGAAAAGTCAGCTAGCCAAGGCAGGATGCTCTTTGTTCCTTCTCTCGCCCTCAGAAGAACTCAACAGATGTGCGATGAAACATTACCGGAGCGAGAATGGAGCCCCCCCGCCCCGCACAGGTACCACTGGGCCTTACGTCCAAGTTCTGGAGGCAGTACCAGCAGAAGGTGTGCTTGCAGCTCTTGCAGAGCATCTGGGCACAGCCCTGGTTCCGCTCGATGTAGACCCCGCACATTGGGCACTGCTTTATGGACCCGTCGACCTCTGTGCTCGAGTGGACGCTGCAGACACAAGAAGCGGCATCAGGCTCCACCTCAGCGTCACGGGAGACGATCTGCTTCGTCTGGAACGTTAAATGGCAAACTTTCAAAGCAAACATAAACCCAGCCACCCCCAGGCCCTCGGGGGATATCTGACTGCTCGTATTTTGCAAGGGAGTCTAAGCAAACGGTAGTATATGAACCACAAGTGCTCATAGCATTAAAGTAAAAGATGGTTTTCTGGCTTCCGTGCCCGCTGGCAGGGCTGGGCCTGGGGCGTACGCGGGCTACGCATCTGCTTAGAGTCCAGTGGCTAGCAGGGCTGAGAAAAGTATTGGGCTCAGTGAGTAACTGAGTAACTCAGTGAGTAACTGAGAAAACAGTTTGAAAAATAAATCAGAAAGGGCAGCACAGAGAAACTAGAGCAGAGCTGGATAGTGGCGCGAGCTGACCTGCTGGGCTGAGATGGGGAGGCCAGGGGCCGGTGCTCTGAGCAGGTGTGGCCCTCCTCCCAGGGGCCCCTACACAGAGAGCAGAAAACGGCATGGCAGGCTGGACAGGGCACGGACGTGGGCTCGCCCTCGGCACTGGGCTGCACACGACACACGGCCTGACACTCCAATACAGGACACCAAGTTTTACTGGGATCCAGCTGCACACCTGTGAAAGAAAGCTCGTGTTCAGTCGTAGAAACTGACACCCGTGCAGAGGCTCCGTGGCTACGGGCGCAAGCTCTCTGTTTGACCGAGCAAACCCAAAATTATCCAGTAACTAAGATATCAACAGCATAAGCCAAGCAACGGGTTCCTTGATAGCTGATTCTCTTCAGAAGCTCCTTATGCAATGCTATCAGATTTCCAGGTATCAGACATATTTCACTACAGCCCATTTTGCTAAGGATGTGCTACAGGACGGTACCTCTTTCGAATTTCAGCCGCTGGTAGAGTTGAACTTGGTCTGCAGAAGCAAAGCTGGCAATCTGCAAGAACCGGGATGGGGGGGGGGAGGGTGGGGGTGGGGGTGCAATGCGTCTGATGGGTTATTATTAGATTCAAGAGAAACATGGAACATTTCAGAGAGATACAGACAAACTTTTTTTGGAGCACGGAATTGCACCACACCAAGTGTTTTAAATAAACAATAAGCTTTGTGTACATACTGTACTGTCATATCTCAAGTGGACAAACGTGACATCCAGCAACATGCCCGCAAAGCATGTCTCAAAATACAGAAATAAGTTACCCAGCCATAGAGTGGAGTTTTGTCAAAACAGCCAAACCGTGACACACTGACCGCTGAGGGAAATGTTTTTGTCGAACTCTAACCAAAGTCAAACAGATGGGCCTTAACCAAGCTTCCTAAAAGGGGATCCCTACTCAATCGTCATGGAAACGGCATATTTCTTTTATAGACTTTAACTGGCCTGTGTGAATAAGGAAGGAAAATAAAAATCAAACATTCTTGACTTATCTGGAGCTAGTCAGTGCTACAGACATCAAGCTAAAGTGTCCAGCAGGAGGACAAAGAGGGGACAGAATGGCAAGACAGTGACATCTCAGCAGATAGCAGATGTAACATGCTTTTGCCAGAGCTGATGAAGTTGGCCCCCTCCCCTCCCCTCCCCTCCGATAGAGTACCTCAGAGTCTAGGAGGGCCCCGCCCTTCAGGCAAGCCATGTCGGGGCAGGTAATGGAGGCTCCCCCACCCTCACGAATCGCCAGCTGTACATATTGCTGCAGGCACTGGAAGGGGAAACCAACATCATTTGCCAAATATTAGTCTTTAAGGCGTTACTTATCTGACATTTACCTTGGGTTTAAAGGCAGGTGCTGAGTTACACGCAAGGTAATGGAAAAAAAAAAACATTTTGAGACAAGGCGATCTTTGTAAGCATTTATGACATTTATGGGTTTGATGTACTAATTACACTCGGCAGGGAAATTACTTTCACGGTTGCAATCGAAGGGGTAAGTTTCCTACTCGGAGTGCAATGAGAAACCTGATCTTTGTGTAAATAGCAGATATGCCTCACCAAGCAAAGCCAAAGGTCTTACGAGGTCCTTTTGTGATTTGTTTACAGTGGCCTGGGTATCTGATTTCCTGAGACCAGGTTTGAAAGTACAACATCAAGACACTTCCTAGGGATTTTTGGCAAATTTTACATTAAATCCTACTTCCTGAAATCACCAGCGTTACTTTCTGCTCGGTTACAGGTGTGGCCAGTTGAGGTTTGACCTATAATGCACCAACAGTGCCAGGACCCACCCAGGTGCAGAAAATGCAGCCGCAAGTCTGCAGTCTGCTCATCGCAGCTGATGCGCAGTCGGTGAGGCACAGCTTGCAGAACATCCGCGCCTGCGAGGTGCCGGGGTCTGTCGGGGACACGCTGCTGATTTCTGGGGCGTGATCCATCTCGCGTGCTTCTTGTTTTAGCTCGGCAGGTGCAAATGCAGGGAAGGTGTATACTCCATACTTCTGCCAGGAACAGAAAGGTCGCCCCCAACTGTTAGGGACAGGCACTGCAATCGCACAAAAAGCAGGTTCCCTGTTTCTTGCGAGGATGAAACAAGTCTAGACCCAGATAACTACAACATATTGGTGATACTTAGTCGTTAGCTTCTCAGTAAAGAAAACACTGGCCTTTCCTTCCTCTGTGATGAAACCACCTGTTGCTCAATGTGAACCAAGCCCATCTGCTATTAATGAAATATAGGCCTATTTGGTAGATTTTAAACCAGTGAAATTCAACAGTGTACTTTGGTGTCTTTTAGTAAAGACCTAAAGTGTATTTACATTTCATTATCAAATATAATTCTGTATCACACACTCTTAGCCTTGGGTGGTGGAGAATGTAACATCAAAAAGCTTTGGGTTCTCGAAAAATTAAGCCATAATATTATGGTTTTCATTGCACAAGTGAGTTTAGTGTTCATACTTGTTGAATGAATTATTGGTTTCGTTTTCCTAATGCAGCTCACTACTTCTCATCTGGTGCTTCAAACAGTAAAGAATGTAATGATTTCAGAACCATTTGGGCTTTACTAGATTCTAAGTAAACCGAAGTTAATCCTAGATAAATTAATCTTCTTCGGCCTGGAATTGAAAGATTTCCTCCACAGCTTTCCGCCTGAGATATTCTTCAGCGAATCCTTGACAGGTAGCCCAAATGTACCCGTACATATGGGTCAGTACATCTTCAATGACGCACTTCGCAGAATGACCCCCGCTGTCCTACGCGCCCCCAGGGAACACTCTGACCGGCGCTGGGCAGATAAATCACTAACCGTGCATAGACACAATGATGAGAATCAATTCCATACAATCCGGCCAAAAAAGGTGAGGCGAGCCGAGGTCTAATCTCGGATCAAAGCGGATTAGACTGATGAAAATTGCGAAGGTAACAGACAGCTCCCTTCCCGGCGACTGGAAACCTGCTGATCGCATGTGACAGTATCTCCACTGCATTACTTCCAGCAGTTTAATAAAGGGGAAAATTAATGATCGGATGGTGGGCTGGGACACCCCCGCGAATGTGCATATTGATTTCTGCACTGTCATTGTCCTGCGGTGTAAACGGCTGAATACGGCGCCGAGCGCACAGCGTCCCAGCAGGACCGCGCGATTCACCGCAAACGACCCGATCCATCAATGCAGCGACGCGCAGTGGAGTCCCTGGGTCCCCGGCTTCAGGGTCATTTGTATTCAGGGAGGAAAGGTCAAGTGCAATTTGAGAACACTTATTATATTATGGGCTAGGAAATAGGACAAAAGCTGGATCTTATCCAGAGCGGCCCACTTGCTACCCAGAAATTTACAACCGCAGTATTACAGGGCAAAGCTATGAGATGAAACGAACACAAAACAAAAATCCACCGGAAAAACAAAGAGTGCCATGCAGTTCTTATATAGAACAACAAACGGGCTTTTATTAAATTTACACATTTAAATAGACGAGTATTTAATGTCCATTTAATGATATTTTAACTGTACCCCGGAAGGTTGTTCATCACACAAGAATTAAATTAAATTGTGCAGATGACTGTACTAGTTACACAATTCACCCCGATTTATAAAAATGCAATAGCTATGGTAACATCTGAGAGCTATGAGTGAGTGGGTCATTCTTAAGTATGACACAGAAGAAACATGCCCCCCCCCCCAACTTTTAACAAAAACTGATCAAAACAATCAGAACAGTAGAGAAACATATTTTCGCAGCCCCAACGCTAGGAAGATCTAATCCGTGAAAATCGGTGAAAATTATGCCAGATTTCGTCCTTTTCGTTATAAGAAGACCTAATTTTTTATTCTAACACCCGTTTCATATTAAAAGGCCCATCTGACTATGATTAAACGGCACGAAAATGTTGCACTGGTAGGTTTCGCGACCTTCCAGCAAATGGATAATGCCGCGTATGGAAGACGATAATTAGGAGTAACCAGGCATCCAGGAGGCACCGGCTAAAAAAACCCAGATTCCGTCGATGCAGCGATAGGGTGAACAGTGCGGATGAAGGAGCCGCATGCAGATCGCCCTCACCTCACCGCGCCCGGCAGCTGCTCCTCGCCCGTCCCGCCGCCGCAGTGCTGGCGCATCGGGGTGTCTGCAGACGAGCACGCCAGGCGACGCCAACGCACACCTACCGAAAACGGCCGCGGCCACCTCCAGCCGCCCGACGCCGAGAGCCGCAAAGTCCGCTCCCCTGCAGTCAGGGCGCCTATGCTGTGAATACCCCCAGCCCCGATCTCGGCGCCAGGGTAAAATACAGCACTTCCTACTTCCTCATCCAGCATCGAAGCCAAGCTGCTTTTTTCTTTTAACTCCTTGTGTATTGATGCACCATAACACGGATAGGTGATAACGCCTTTAAAGACTACATGCAAATAGATGCTGTTATAATTCTTAAACGTCTCGTTTGTTTGTTTTGGATAATATATGAGCTACATATTATTGGCCTATATATATTAATATAGCCAAACCAGAGCAAAATGATCAACATCTTGAATAATAAACTCTTATAACAGCATTTTAAATGAAGATTATTACCATTATATTTATTTTATAGGAATAGTCACCAGTTTGTACCTGAGACATTTCTTTCCTAATTCTTATATTCTCGTATATTTTTGTGTAAATGGGGCTTATGCTGAAAGGTCATTACATTGATATGTGTTAGGAATTAATATAGTGATTTACCTGTTGTGTCCCGACGATGTGCTGGGTAAGTCCATTCTTTGCCGATGCAGGCCTTTGAATACATCACGGAAACCGGACAGGTGACATTGTTCAAAACACGGAATTACCGCCCCCTGTGAACTCAGCGCAGGGACACCTCCTTCCTCAGCGCGCTGCCTAATTAGTCATTTTTTGGGGTTTCTTATACATTATTATGTATTTTTATTCTGTATCATTTATAGAAGTATAGCTACCAATCATTCTGTAAAATAGGCCTAATATATGAAGTCCAGTGTGGGACACCGGCCTAACTGTTAAATAAAGAATAATGACCTGACAGTAATGACGTTAATAGGGTAAATCGGTCATTTAAATATTGATGTTCGGAGGCATTGTAATGTAATGTTAAACTGAAAGTTAAAAGGTTTAATGTATGCGACCTTCTGTACTTAGGTTTTTTAGGCAAGGATCCAAACAGGCAGTAAGGATCATATGTAAAAGAAATTGCACCCCCTACTGGTCAGATAAAAATTCTACTTCGACATATTAAGTCTAATAAAGTGTAATTATATTGTAAAGCTTTATTTGAATTTTTGGCATGTTAGTCATACAAATTACAAATATATTTATCTTGATGAATGACTGGTTGGGCTCTCTCACCCCCTGCAAGAAAAGCCTAGAGTTGCCTATAAGAATATTGTTAGCCTACTAATTTATGTATGGAATACGTGTCTTTTTAATATAATTATTCAACAAAACCTACAGAATTATTTCATTGAAATAAAGATGATGATCAAATATGGCCTACTGTACAGAGAAATAATGTTATCAGTAAGTATTTTATAAGCACTTAATTTTACACCATTGAGTTTAGATTTAAAAAAAAAGTTATTTGGAAAAATTCATTTTTGTGTTTACCTGAGTTACTCTGCTTTCATAAGCAAAACAATCCATCGTATCAAATAGGAAAACAAAATGTTGAGCACTTTTTAATAAGTTTTCTAATAAAAACACCCTTTTATTTTCAATAGCAAGCATTCATCTTCATTTATGCCCCACCTTCTCCACGGTCATCTCTTCCATTCTCTGATTTCTCTCCTTCCTTCCTGGAAAAGTACAGCCACTCTATCCACGGCTGCTGAAAGCTCTCTCTCTCTCTCTCTCTCTCTGAGGCAGCAGTATCACAGTCTGATGTTTGGCTCCAGGCCTCTATGAAGCATGTTTGGATTACAGCTGACGCTGGAGGGAGCGAGAGCGTCTTGCTGACTGGGAAGTTGCCCGCTGTGGGCCTGCTTCCTGCCAGCTTGAGAGTTTTTTTATGGACCTGAGAGAAAATTAAAAAATAAGAAAAATAAGGAATTGAAACACAGTCCATTTAAATAGCGGGTTGATTGTAAACCAGCTGACATAATGGAAGCTGCATTTATAAACAGCGTTTAATTCTCTGCTGATGTATATCATTGCTATTCTAATTAATGGCAAAGATGAAGATTGTCACCTATTGTACCAAATTTTATTGGGAGCATTATTGTAGGTTGCCGAGGACACTATTACAGTTAGCACACAGACAGGGGCGTGGGGGTGGGGGGATCAGGCAGGGAGGGGGAACGTCTAGTTCCAAATATTTAATTTGGATTCAGGAATACCCCCGAATAAATAGGTGTTTTTACATAAATTATTAAGTTGGCCCCCCAAACCTCTCCTCTGTCTTTGCATACAGATCTGGAAATGGAGAATAGTATAGATCTGACACTTGGCAGGAAAACCCCTTTTAAAGGATGTTGTTTGCAAATTAAATTAATGGGGGGGGGGGGCTGGTCTGCACTGCATAATGACTCATATTTATAACGAGCAAAAGCTGCAAGGCGAGATATATCTATACCCCCATCTGAATTTTCATCTGATGCAACAATTCCCCACGGTAACCAACGATGCTGCATTCATCAGAAGATCCAGTTACCAAGAACGTGGTTGTTATGGTCCAGAGTAGTTGGTTGGGCATCTGTTTCCTGGGCTCTGTTGATTTGGCCCTGACCTTGCAATCTGACTCTTCCACTTGTGCTGAATGATCCAAAAAAATTCCCTGGCCAGCCTTGGACGTTCTGCGGTTTTTAAAGAGGCCGCTTATCTCATCAAAACGTCCCCGTCTTGCCATCTATTACTCCGGAGGTTCAGCGATACACTCTGCGATGATGTCATCATTCCTCCGGGATTAATTACGGGTTAGCTGAGGTGATACTGGGATCTAAAGAAATCCTGGTTTTTCAGATTATCAGATCCTAAACTCCATGAACAGGTCTTTGTAATGAGCAGTGAAGATCTAGGTACCATGAATACAATACTGTCACGAAAAGCCTAATATACTTCGTATAGTTAGTACTCTCAAGATAAATGCATACCTACTTTTTAAATAAACATCTAGAAAAAAACAAATTCTGAAAGCGTAAATAAGTGATCCGCAGTGATCTGCAAAACAATGAACCGGTCTAGTGCACAAATCTGTCGAATTATTACAACGAACACGAGCTAATTCCTATGGCATGCGGTCTAATAATGACCCATAACAATTACGCTCACCTTCATCTATCCAGTCTAAAAAAGAAACCGCGTTTGTAGCCTACATCCCAAACCACACCGGCCAACAAGGCGAATTCTGGTCTGGTCCCAATGATGACAACTTATTTACAGAACGAGGACGTCTGGATAAATGTGTTTGGCAATCGGCTTTCTATTATGGGGTTATTCTTAACAAACATTTTAAATAATACAGACAGATGCGTAAAGTTCAACCCAGAAAGAAGACACAACTAAATATAGGCCTGTGGTCGATATAGAGGATCAAAACCGCAGGAGAAAAAAACCATTTAGAAAAATATTGCATCTAAAATAACTTTAAACATTTGAAATCTTTCTTTCTACAAGCATGCGAGTGCGCCTATAATGTAGCACTCGCGGAGCTCACGGTTAAATCGACATGTGGGCGCCCTTTCGGTTTCCGCATCTTGGTTGTAAACCAATCTGTCAGCTGCCATAATGAACATATTTGTCGCCAGGCGGTGAAGTAAAAATAGAGTCGTGATCTGATTTAAGAAGGATCGGGAGCATCACGATGAAGTGTAGACTAATGTCATCAAGGAGAACAACCAAGAGACTCGACGGGCTTGGGGGCCACTTCCTTCTCCGCGATGAACTGCTTGAGCAGGAAAGAGCGCTCCTATCTGGTCAATGCCCACTGCGAAGTAGAGGAGAGCAATGTGGAGAAAATGGAGGGCTGTTATTTTACCTGGCTGGACCTGGTGATGGAAACAAGACCAGAGCAAAAGTAATTCTACTGATTATCTGCTGCTGCAAGAAATCGGCGCTTTGTCGAGAACTTTTTATCTTAGCGAAGATATTGGTGTCATTCGTTCTTGATTTAAATTGGTAAAGTTCTTGATAAAGTGCCGAATATAATTACCTGAACGATGAACGTAATGCCACCTGGATATTTTATATGAAAAATATGTTGTGCAGACTAACACTACAGTTACTTCAGTACACTATAGGCTAGTTAATGTTATAAGCTTAAAGTATTGTTGGTGTCCTGTAATGACTGTGGCTCGCAGATAGAACAAACTGATTCATATATATTATAAAACGATCTATGACAGTCGCATGTCGTTATAACATCCCGTTTTCCCTCTTCTCTTTGCTGTCCTTAGCACAACTTTATGTGAAAATAAGACCCTACCAAAAGAGAGCTACACTCAGAGGCAAGTGGATCACTTTTTAGTGCAAAGGACCCTGGACCAGAGGATCCGAATGGGCAGGCTAGGGCAGAGAATGGAAGAGTATCATCTGCCGTACCGGAATGTGCTCCCAGTGCCCATTTTTGTGCCCTGGAATGTGGCATCGCTCCGGGACTCGCAGCGCACGCCCACTCCTGAAGAGCTGGAGAGGGGGCGGTCAAACGGCGTGTGTGTAGACAAGAAAGATGTCTCAGAGATCACAAAAGACATACCCAAAGTCGTCCAGCCAAGCCGGGTGGACTTCCGAGCGTCTCTTCTTATCAGCCCTCCAGGAGAGTCCATCGAGACACTGCAGAGACGCTAGGGGCAGCTTGCGGCCGCCTGTTAATTGCGTCCAACACTTGTGTTTTGGATCGGGTGAAATTAAATAGGTCTATAAAAATGGATAAAATCCCATTCTGTATTCTAACCAGTGCCCAGGCTTTATTTTATGGCTTCCAGTTTTATTTTTTTTTTGTGAAATATTATAAGTGAAGCGGACAATACCGGCTAATTTCTGCGAATCTCACTTCCCCAGTAATGCATGACACATAAATATAAAAATATAACAACAATAATAATTCGGATTGTGATATACATTTTGTAACACTTTAACAGTTTCATTTTATAAATAAAGATTTAAAGCCTACTTTCTGGTAAATATATTTGGTGTCACAGTAGGGCCGTTTGCCCCCGCCCTCAAAATTGGGGTTTAAATACTTCTTCAGTCTACATGCTCTGCTTCTGTCTCTGTAGATTTCCTCTGTATTCTCTGGGTTTTCTCCAGCAGCCCAAATACACACTGGTAGTTAATTGGCATCTTCACTTAGCCTGTACTTTCTGGATTTGTGTACCTCGGTGTGTGTTCAGATAGACTGCCATTCTGCCCAGGATGGATCTCTGTCTGCCTGCTTCAGATTCCAGCGATCCTAGATCCTGACCAGGGTAAGTGCTCAGAAGATGGATATTTGCTGCTTGAAATATGGAGCACAACACAATCGTTTAAACATGATTTGCCAGATTTATGTTTGCATTATATTTTATGTGACGATGTAGCCAAACAAAAACAATTCAACTATAAGGTGTGTAGACCAATCACCACACTGCTACAATCTTAGTATGCTGTAATAGTCATAGTATGGTTTTCAAAAAAAGACAGAATTACCATGTTGGTTTTTTTCACATTGAAATACAGTACTGTTTTGGGCCAAATATTATATGGCCCAGATTATAAGTCGACCTATCCTGACGACAAACCAAGTAAATACAGGGAAGGATACAGGCAAATAGGTTGGTTCCAATAGGGTTGGAAGAAATACCTGGGCAGAATCAGGAGGGATCCGGAGGACCAGCAGCGAATCACCGCTGGCCATACCGGGAGATTGACACAACCCCCCACTTTTTGGCAAATGTATTTGGAAAATGTTCTAGGAATATCAAATCTCAGCTTTATAAAGACAAATTTTAACTGACGAGAACATATAAGATGTTAACCACATCACTGCTTAACGTTTTTGATGCAGCAGACCCACACACGCTCAAAAAACGTATTGTGGCGAGTGGTTGAGTGATTTTAATTAAAGAGATCACATCTTTTTAAAAATGAAAGCTACTCGCTTTAACGGCAGACATTATTGGTTTAATACTAGCAGCGGTAGTATGAAGCCAAAAATTTGCACAACACTCGCGGTACAAACCGTACACAACTGCATAATTATTTTGGCTAAATAACCGCTAGGATTATGTCAGGTATTCGTGGACAGCGGGTGGGATCAGAACAAACAAAATTCGCCTCGGGGACGCACACAGCACCTGTACGCCAAAAGGGTAATACTACGTAGTATTACTAATATGACGTAAATTCTTCAAGCTTACGGCCATGAGGCAGATAATTTACGCCATCTACTGTTGTACGTGTAAAAATAGAATTACATTTAAATTGTAAGCCTCGAGTATAAGGTGAACCAGTTGAGATTTTTCTTTTTGGAAAAAAAAAGAAAAAAAAAACACGGCGGGCCAATGGGGTATTTCCATGGTAGTAAATTACCCCCACCCCAACCCCCCATGTTCCCCGTAATGGTCCCTTAACCCACCCCCCCAATGTTTCAGCCAAAGTTACACCCAAAGTTACGGGTATTTCATACATGTTCTCCATATTCTACTCCATATATCTAGGCCCACTTTATATCACATCGTCATCATATTGATCTAACAAAACACCTTCAACAGAGAAAATTATATATTAGAATAATTTAGTGTTTTTCATTTCTAAAAACCGGGTCAGATTAACAAAAGGTTAGGTCTCAAACTTCTGGGCTGACAACAGCAGAATGGCACATTAATCACTGGATGACTTCTTGAGAATCCTTACTATAAGGAATGGCATTCTCTTTTGTAGCCTGAAATGATACATCACTATATATATGCTCTTATATGAAAGCTAAGGGTCATTTCCTTTATATTGTTCAAGCAATACTATTGCGCAAATACTATTCATACATCCCCCTGGTTCATTTGAATTCCCCCTTCCACCTCACTATGCTACTAATCAGCGATGTGATCATCTGTTAAAGCAGGATGGCAGGTCACAGGCAGGAAAATAGGTGACAAACCACTTGCAGTTCCAAGAAAAACGAGGGTTTATTGCATGAAACAGAAGACACTAGGGAAAGGCACTAATTAAAGGGACCGTGGGGGGGTGGGGCGGTCAAAGGCTAACAGGGAAAACGAGAACCAAACAAAGAAACCATAAAATAACACCAGGGAACAGAGTGACGCAGACAGCAGGACTAAGGAACAAAGAAATATCCTATAGGACAGGGACAGGAACAGCGTGGACACAGGCACTTAGATACACACAGGCAAGCAGGGCAAACAAGGGACAGGTGAACTCAATAATCAATTAACCAATCAGGGGCAAGCAACAGGTGAACAGTTTACAATTAACAAAGGACAGGAACAAGGGAATCTAACAAATACTAATGGGTAATACCACTGGGAAAGACTAGGAACACAAAGCTACACAAATAGAAAACCAGGCACAGCAGGGTGCATCAAAAGCAAAGATCAACACTACCAAACAAAGGAAAAACTGATCATATTTAAATCGACAGAGGGACCAGAGGGTTTATACTCTTAAGGGTGCACACTCAGCTAATTGAGCAGTCTGAGGAGCAGGGGAAATGCACCAGGAACATAGAACTAAGACAGAGGAGGGAACAGGATGACCAGCGACACCTGCTGGTCAAGCAGGGAAGAGACATGAAGGGCGGGACGAACAGGCGCTGACCCTGACAACATCATTGAGGAGAGGCTTATTGTATCACTCTTAGCAAAGTACAAACTAATTTTCCAGATGGGCACCATTTCCTCGCATAACCAGTATAACATCGTTTTGTGGTGGAATAAAAAGTCGTTACAAATTTGAATATTCAACTTGACTAATTTCATCTAGCAGCAATGGTAGTCCCCGCTTCGCTATCTTCGTCTCCCCCTTCATCATCACCACCCTCATATGCAACATTTGGATATAAATTGCAGTGTTGATGTATCAGCATAAATAAAACTGCCAAAAGCTGTTGATTATTTTTGAGTTCTGAATTATGAACCACATAATCTACACCTGCCTCATTATGCACTTCTGACTTTGAATTCATGAGAAAATGTTTCCAAAAAAGAAAAACGTCAACAGGAGCTTCCAACAAAAACACTGGACTCATTCGTAATTCTGGGCTGACAGGAAAGTCAAATGTCAAATCTGGTTTTACACTCTCGGTGACAAAATGCAATATGTAAGTCCACTTTAGTTGTATTAAGCAAATGATAAGATAATGTCTAACAAAAAGAAAATCCATAATTTTTTCCATTTGAATGTTTTGCTTCAAGATCATTTCAAATTAGCACATTATTACTAAATACATAAATTTTCCTTATTTTTTCTGTATTGTAAATACAACAAAGTCTGAGTGAACGAATATTCCTTTGATTTATGTAATACAGTTGCATGTGTTTCGCTGTTAAGTATTGGACAAGCAGCTATGGGTGGCATTATGCTCAAATAAAACCCATCTCTACACAGCTACCTCAAAACACCAAAGGCAGACTGAAATTATCAAGCTGTCAAAGGTAATCGCATAACATCTCTATCAAAAAGAATGGTATAATGTACCATTGTCTTTTAATGTTATACGGATGTAAAAAAACATTCCTGGTGGACATGGATGGCGTTGTCTTACAGACTGCTGAAATGTGCCTGATCCCAGGCCAGCTGTAGGTCATTGTAGGCTGTCCACAGCGTAACAATGCTAAGCATCAGTAGGCTTTTAATTAAGCATCGAGGGCTTGCTCATGCTACTTCAGCTGGTATTCTGCTGAGATACACGAAAGGCAAGAGAGTCATCTGTCACACAGGCCAGGGTGCAAAAAAGAATCACGCAGCTAAATTTTGCTGTTTTCCTCAAGTATGCTTCTGTACGTAGGAAGGGCGGGGTCAGCGCTGATGTGGGACTCCTCACTTGTCATCACAGAAATTAGACACTTTTACCATTTTGACGGTGTAGGGTGTGGCTCTGTGAGTTAAGGCACTGTGCTTGTTATCAGAAGGTTGCTGGTTTGAGTCCCAGGCTCAGCAGATCAGTTTCAATCAGGGCCTAATTGCTCTAGGGACTTTCTTGTTCGTTATTTTGAATAAATGCATCTACTAAATAAATGTAAAGTGTTAATGTACTAAGAAATGCAAGGACAATGACTTAACCTAAAAGCTGAGAATTTAATTAATACCATGAATGAGAGGATAGCAGCATATTATTCAATATTCAAGAAAAAAAAACACAAAGAATTACTTGATAATTTTATCATTTATAATTTACCACAGCACACACCCTAACCTGGAATTGAGTGGACATATTGATAATACACAGCTCAAAGGTACAACATCACACCTCAGACATCATCCACTTCAGATGTCTGTCTTATTTTAACCTTGATTTAAGAGTTAATTGGTAATACACCTATGACCTTATGTGGCACTGGACTTCTTGTGTATGATCTGTAATGAAGGTCGATGGTGATATTTCCATGCATGAATTCAGTTGCAGTTTTGAGTCTGTGTCTAAAAATGCAGCTAAACCTGTACATAAACGCTTATTTGCTATTATTCCCCAAATGAACCACAACACCTTTCTGTTACAGTAAAGTGCACTGGACAGTAAAACAGCAACATAAAGCACAAGCCACACCATTTTCCCGCCATGTTCGTTGAAACATTTTCTTTGTTTTCTGCGGGGACCCTGGAGTTAAGTTCTTGTCCTGCTCCCAGCTGGGTCCTGGTCTGGCTGAGTGGCGCCCATCGAGCGCTCCGCCCTCCTGTGTTTCTGCAGCGTCACCTGCAGCTGCCAGTATCTCAGATAGAGCCACATTAGGCTGCCGTTCTTACGCTTGTCTGTGTTCATGAGGTCAGCGCAGTGCCGATCGTTCCTGAAAATGTCCCTGAGGTCACCCTCCATGTTCAGCTCCACGGCCAAGGGTTCCTTGGCTGCCTTCACCAGAAGGTTCTTCTCTATCTCCAGACGTCGGTCTCGGGGGAGAAGGACACTGCAGTAGGCGTCCTGTCGCTCCACCAGGCCCTGCTCGAACTCCTTCAGCAGAGCCTTGGCCCTCAGCTCCCACATGTTCTCCCTCTCCAGCATGCTCTGGAAGATGGCACCGGCCGCCCCGCTCTGCAGGAGCCTCGTCTTCTCTGCCTCCACAGCCTCTCGCTCTTGCTGCAACCGTTTTCGCTCGTCCAGCAGCTGCCGGCTCTGAGAGGCTATGGCCTCCCGGTAGCCTTGAACACGGTGGCGCTCTTTCTCTAGCTCCAGCTCCAGATGTACTGCTGTCCTACGGTTCTCAATCAGGGTCTCGCGGTACTTCCCTTCCAGCTCGCTGGTGACAGCTTTCATGTCTCTGTCATACCGGTTTTTTGCCTGCTGGATTTCCCTCTGAGACTCTCTGGTCCAAATCCACCCTGTGAAGCAATTTAGGTTCAAAAGTCAATTGTACCATAATAAACACTGTGCTTTATTTGCATTAGAAATACTTAAATTATTATTATTTTTAAATGTCCTACAAGTTTGCCACTTCAAACTAAGTGACATACTCAGTGTAGAAAAACGAACAAAAAAAAATTGCACGGCAGGACAGCTAAACTTAACGAATAGTTATTATACTTACGAAAAGCAGCCAGGCTGAGCAGGGGTACAAGAAGGGCGAAATTCCATTTATTACTGCCCCCGTCCCCTCGCTCATCGGGTCGGATGTTCCATCCTGGGGGATCATTCAGGTTGTTCATGGAGACGCCCTGATGAGACATAAACATTCTTAAAACATACAATGCATACATCCCGATCCGAAAGTCGCCTTCTTTTACTAAACCGGCTTTGTACAGTATAGCTGAACTACTGTGTCTAAAAATGTCTCGCTGCAAAGTTGCAAAACTGCACCCGATATTTATTAGATTGCTCTATACAAGCATATTCATAATATTACAGTCGGCTGCTCGTGGTTAAATAGCATATTGCATCAGACCTTTGCTTATGCGTACTAAAACGAGTGTGATCCACCTTATTCAGGCCCATGCTCATAAAGTAGCAGTGGGTGCCCACCGTATTTCGAGCAATTGACGGGCTGCCATCTCCGCGGCTCAAACTTATTCCGCTGGGCAGAAACACGGTAAGTATGAATACGAGCGATCAGCCAGCGGCTCAGTCCTGCTCACTAACCTTGGATTGCAATCCGCTTTCGTCCAGCCAGCGCACATTCACTTTGCCGAAGCTAAGACAAGCGTTATGTAATTCCTGGTTTGCGCGATTTGCGTAAAGCTGTCGGTTCGTTTAGCAGGGAGAGCCGTTTTAGAAAATTCTAGGACTGGCGTAATAGAGATAGTATTAATATAATTTTAAGCTTTTAAAATATCAATTTTTAAAGATTTGATAGTTTATGTAGTTAAGCTTGAACATATCTATGAACTTCATAATATTTACTATATGCCTTTTCTACGTCTCCTCTATATATTTGAGTAAATGGTATGCTCCAATGAGAAGCCCCAAACAGAGCGCTGAGGTGCGTTCTCCCCGTGGCTTGTTCTTACCGGGTTTTTATTTGTATTATAGTCTGTCATTACTTCATAGTTTATAAATATTTTACAAGAAATACACTCACACAAATTAATTTGTCTCCTTTGCCTGCAGAAGTTGCTACGTGGAGATATAATTACCTGCCGAGATGGATCTACAAACGCACTTCGTCGTGTAAGGGGAAATTCCAGAACAGTTTTAATACACAAGCATTCGTTGCATTGAAAAGCTAACGCAAATCTTATTGGTACCCACATTTATAAAAGTAGAACTTAATTTTAGCAACGTGAAATGTTCAGGTTGTACCAATGTAACACAATTTAAATTTAATTCCCATTTACAGTACTGTATGATAACATGCACATGTCTATATATAACTAAGAGTGGACTGTTTTGTGGGCTTGTGTTGATAAATATTGTAATTTTCTGTTTATTTAGTAATTGTAGCTGGGTGTTAAAATGAGCAAATATATTTAAGTATGACTCAATGGATGTTTATATTTCTGTTTTAAGCTATGAAAAAATATTTTCATCTGCAGTAAATGGTTCCTGTGTTTTGGGTAAGTAAAATATGATAAATTAAAATTTGGTGGATGATCAAATATTTATTTTGTTGCCTTTTTAATGGCACATGAATCCAGCTTTAACCCGAAGTCCTCAATTATTTTTCCTGTAGATTTTAATACGCTGGTCTGGCATTTTGAATGACATGCAAAATATGTGCTCTTGAACAAAACATAATATGAATTCCAGTGAAGGGAACTCTTAATGCTTCAGCGTATCAAGACATTTTGGACAGTTTTATGGTTCCATCTTTTTTGCGCAGTTTGGGGCAGACACTTTTGCCTTTGTCTGCTGCCCGATCCACCTAGCACCCGACCCCCTGGCAGGAGCAGGGCCCACAGGGTAGTGGATCCACGTAACTCGGACAGAGGCCTGTCCACCAGTCCCTTGTCTGCGGGGACTCCACCCCAGAGCCTAGCTCTAGGGCAGGGCCCCGGTCTCCCTAATCTGGGTGATGTTACATGGTCCCCTTCCATCATAAGGGTCTTCTGAATTACAGTTTGTCTGCTTACCTAGAACCTGGAACGAAGCTGAGTATACATTTTGCAGAAATGACCTTCCTTACAGGGTGTCTGTGCTTTGCCATAGAGTGAGTTCCTCACATAATCAGGAGGGGGGCGCTGCTGCTCTTCCACGTCGAAAGGAGTCAGCTGAGGTGGTTCGAGCATCTGCGTCCAACCGGGCGGAGGCCCCGGGTCAAAGCCGGGACATGCTGGAGCGATTACATCTCTAGGCTGGCATGGGAACTCCTTGGTATTCCCCAGCAGGAGCTGGAGGAGGGAGGTCTGGGGATCTCTGTTCACACTGCTGGTCCTGCAACCCGCACCCGGAAGAGCAGCAGATGATGGATGAATGGATATTGTTTATTGTTTTTCTCTTTTGCTGCTTCTGTGCATTACGTTGTTATAATATTACATACATTTCAGCAATTTAAGCATCGTGACACTTTCTAAAAAGCAGATGTTTGTGTAGTCCTTATGTTAGAAATGACACTGGTCATATTACAACTAATGATCACCTCAGGTTTGCCTTGTAAAAAACAGGGATTTTTATTTGAACACCAGTTTCTTGCCCATCGTTGATAAATAAATATTGTATTTATATTCATGGGAAGTATAACATTGGTACAGATTTCCTCTAACCTGTCATGAAGGCTTAGATAAAGCATTATTTTTGTTGTTGTCAAAAGTCAATATAGAGCTGAACCATAAGGTCTGAAACACAAGCAGATCATGACATCAGGTTAAACCAGGACGGCCGCTTCCGTTTCGTCTCAACAATGCGCTTTGCCCCATCAGCTTCTCCAGGATTCTCACTTTCGTACAGAACCACGGTCTCCACCGCTGGGTTCTTCAGAGGCCCCCCCTCCATCGCCTGGATCTGTACTCGGATCAGAGCCGTTTCCCGACGGACTCTCTCGTAGCAGAATCCACACAGGATGTGCTTTTGCTTCAGGTGTCCACACTCTGGACAGGGAACGATGTTGTTCTGGAAAGAATCAATAT
>JAODUD010000134.1:11665862-11678628 GCA_026784285.1 Stomatorhinus walkeri
TCCACACAGGATGTGCTTTTGCTTCAGGTGTCCACACTCTGGACAGGGAACGATGTTGTTCTGGAAAGAATCAATATCTAACTTAGAAAGTCAACATCTACCTTATCTAGCTGGACACCAGGTCCATCAATACTATAAGCACAATGTAATTACTTAAATATCAGACTTATGCTCAATTTATATAAACAATTAACTGCTGAAGAATTTAGTCACCCATGTTTATGATGCAAAAAGACAACAAATGCAGAATATATCAGAATTTTACTAGACATTGCATCGGATTAGCTCCAGTACCTTAACGGGAATAAGTTTGTGTTCGTTCCGTCTTCGGCAGCGGTTGACCTCTATAGTGCGTCTTTTCTTGGGGGCTGCCATCCACAGTATGCTGTCCAGCAAAGTGCTCTGGCCGCACTCCTCACTCTCAGACTGGGGCAGTTTCAGAAGACTGGGTCCCTGCACAGCCAAAGCTGGAGCTTCGAGGGAAGGTGGAAACAAGGTGTGCAATTTTAATGCCATTATTCATAATGAACCCTATATCATCACACATGACAAAGATTCTTTTAGCAAACTGTGGGATTTAATGTGTCCTCATGCAAATGTGGAAGAAAAAAATATTTCCAAACTACCATACTATACCTTATTTCCAAACAGAAAAATAATATTCTATGACTCAAAATTGGTAAGCAAATCCAGCACTTGATTTACTCATTTCTCACCACATTTGCCCTTGTTTATCGCATGTGTGTATTACAATCATTTAGCCTACCACTTAACTGATGTATTTCCTATTGTTACATGTTGATTGTACTGACAGTAATTATGCAGTTGTACCTGTGTTATTATATAATGAATTTAATCGCTTCGTATTATTAGCTCAGATGCAAACAGGATTCTCCCCTCCCAAACTACTATTTTTTACTTAAATGTTCGACATCCACGTGATCAAAACGGTATTCTTCACGATGTGTAAAATTCTAATAAACTGCACCCAGGTTGCTTTCCAAAGTCAATAATGTTTTATTTTAATTTAACTTTAAAATTATCAAATAGTTCAAGAGCAATGCTACCTATGTGGCGAGCGATGAAACAGATGACACCAAGAGCTTCGCAAAGGACCCCGTGAAAAGCACTGCTACCACAACCATGATATCAACCAGTTTCACCTCTAAATTTAAATTAGGGTCGTGTGTTGTTAACAAATGTAACTGTACAGGAATGACCACTTAAACCGATGGTCAAATTTAAAAATTCTTACCGGTACATGCGATGATCAACTTTAAATGGGGGTGATCAGTAACCAGAAAAAGGCTTTAACTACTGCCATCGTTTATATAAAATATGTAAGTGTAGATATAGAAGTACACAGCCGTAGATTTGCTCTATGCAAAACACGTGAATGCATGCTTTTCAGGATTCGAACAAGCAAAACAGATACAAACTCACCGAATTGCCTATCAAGGCTTGCAGCCTGCGCAATTCTATATTCCAGGTGCATCAGTGAACGTCGCAGCAAACCAATAAAACTTGATATTTTCATATTAAGAGTACAATTCAGCTAGATACGATATAAATGGTAAGCAAAGATCACGGTCACCAATGTCAGCGAACTGCGACGGTAAGTGAAATGGCTCATGGGTGAAACTCCCCAAGTAATGCTGGGAATTGTAGTTTGCGGAGGAACGTAAGCGGTCCACAAGTTATTGTTCCCGACAGAACTTCATCTTTAAATATCGAAGCGAAGTCGTTCACTTGCTAGATAATTATTTTCCAACTGTAATCTGAAAATGTACATTTAGGTACCGTGCATAGATGGGTACTGTGGACCAGGAGGTATACGGTTTCCCAGCATGCATTGTGAGTTCGCGGCTCTCGGCCAATGGAATGATTAGTCCGGGGTGCGTGTGTTTCACCTGCAAGGAAAAATGGCAGAAAGAGGCTACAGTTTCTCCCTGACAACTTTCAGGTAGCTGTATTTTTTTTGTTTTGTTCGCGTAATATATAGATGTGATCGCAGTTATTGATAGTAGTTGGGCAGATGTTACGTTTTGTTTTATTTTAGTTGAGGAGGCATCATATCAAGGTAGTAAAGTGAAGAGAAGCGGAGAGCTGCACCGTCAGCGCCGGCCTGTTTATCCCGTTGTTGTCGTGTTATATGCAGGCTAATTAGCAGCCTCTCAAAACCTCGCCGCTTTAATATTGCTGTGAAATATCTGATCATATGCGTATAATGCCGGACTTATTATGTCTTATGGTCGTAGTTTCTGTTACGCGGTACCTTTGAGCGTAGCTGATGTGGTCCCTAGCCGCACACACAGATGATTGTTAACCTCAAGCATATTTTTTTCTACATTGAATTTTTCGGAAATTATAACTATACTAATTAATTACATAACTAATAACCTGAACATAAAGGAGTGTCGTTTTTTTTATTATTTATCATTTGTCTACGTTATTTTATAATTAATTTTTAAATATAACTTGTACGTGTGTTCTAAGCTCTAGCGAGGGCCGAAGTCAGAATTTGGGGGCCGGCAAAGCTTTATAATTCAAATAAAAGTGGGGTATGCGTCCCCCCACCCCCTTGTTCCTGTGCTGCTGCCTGTAGCTTGTTACTTGGCAGAATCAAGTTTTAAACGTTTATTGGATGCTTGGTTAGTTTCCAGTTTGTTAGGTACACTGGTTAAGGAAAGACAGCTTTTCATTATGGTTCTGTCTTCCACAGCCCATCTGGCAAACTAGTCCAAATCGAATATGCCTTGGCAGCTGTAGCTGCTGGAGCCCCATCTGTTGGAATTAAAGGTAAAGCTCCATCCATCCATCCATCCATCCATCCATCCATCCTCTGCCGCTTAGGGACCTGGGATCAAGTCGCAGGGGCAGCAGTCTAAGCAGGGATGCCCAGATTTCCTTCTCACCAGCCACCTCCTCCAGCTTCTGTGGGGGAATCCCATTGCATTCCCAGGCCAACTGAGAGATATATTCTCTCCAGCGTGTCCTGGGTCTGTCCCGGGCTCTCCTCCCCGTGGGTCTTGCCCAAAGTACCTCCCCAGGGAGGTGACCAGGAGGCTTCCTAGATAGATACCTGATCCACCTCAACTGTCTCCTTTCAATGCGGGGAAGCAGCAGCTTTACCTTGAGCTCTTTAACTAAGGCTGAGCCAAGACGGCCTGTGAAGGAAGCTCATTTCTGCCGCTTGTATCCACTATCTCCATATGATTCTTTCAATCATATCCAAAGCTCATGAACATCGGTATAATATAAAAAATTAATGAGGTACATTGTGCTGCCCAGAAGTTACTAATCTATAAATGTGGGGTATCCTTATTGTTATTAAATATGGTTAGCTGAGCATGCTACATGCTACTGTTTTGGAACATCTTGGCAGCGATAAGTACTGAAGCGGAGGTGAAGAAAGTGACAGCCTGGCGCCCACAGCATCTGTTGAAAGAGGATATATTGTATATATGGTAAAAAAGACGTGGGTAGCGTGGCAGTACCTTTTGCAGTTTTAATGTCAGACGCAGAATTATGCTGAATTTATACAGATTGCAACTTTTGGGCATCGCAATATATCTTTAATCAATATTTTAGGAGCACTGCTAATCTGCTTATCAAATTGTGAGCATAAGTAAATGTCTATATAGTACTGAAAACCTGCCATCCCGATTCTGCTGGGCGTAATGTGCTGGTACGCCTGTTATCTAAAGCAGTGACGGAACAATAATACACTGGGCTCTGGGGTGAAAATGGACTTGAAAAATAATTTTGTGTTGCCCTGTCCGCCCCGCCTACCAGTCCGCCCCTGATCTAAATCTCTGGATATCCCAATTATTTTATTGTGAAATGTTTTGGCCACGATAATCGTGTAGTGAAAATCTGATGACATGACAACCCTAACTGAGATTGTTTTATTTTTATCACAATTTAGCTTTGAAGGAAAAAAATGTAAGACTTTGTAAAAACTTGATCCTTGGGTATTTTGCCTTTGTGAGGTTTCTTTAATCTCAGGACAGTAGTCATGCATCTAGAAATATATTTTCTGAATTTCCATATGATGTAATGACATTTTGTCTTGATATTTTTAAAAACTGTCATAGTTATTTTTGTACTCATCATTAATACACACTCAGGATCTTAAACCCCGCCCCCTTGTCTTGCACTGTCCTATGTTTTTACACTTGCAAATAATCATGAATTCTTCCCGTTGTTGTGTCTTGCCCTCTGCCTGCCATGTTGTGGTCCTTGGGAAGTGTTCTTGTCGCACTATATGTTTGCGTCTATGTATGGTATGATGATGAAGCCCACTTGACTTGTGTGGCCTTGTGACTCAGCTTCAAATGGCGTCGTCCTGGCAACGGAAAAGAAGCAGAAGTCAGTCCTGTACGATGAGCAGAGCGTGCACAAGGTGGAGCCCATAACGAAGCACATAGGCATGGTCTACAGTGGAATGGGTCCCGATTACAGGTACCGGGTCCTCTCGCCACTGTAATGTCACTGCGCCTCACTGCATCACCATTGCCCTCCACTATTGCCCTCATCCTTTCTTTTTCAGAGTGCTGGTGCGACGGGCCCGCAAGTTGGCTCAGCAGTACTTCCTGGTCTACCAGGAGCCCATTCCCACGGCACAGCTCGTCCAGAGGGTTGCATCCGTCATGCAGGAGTACACGCAGTCTGGGTTTGTTACTGTCCGTCCAAGCTGTTACCATGTGACCAGGAATGCCCGAAAATTACTAAAGTTAATATTGTTGCTGTTTGTCGGTAGGGGCGTGCGTCCCTTTGGGGTTTCATTGCTGATCGCTGGTTGGGATGAAGATCGTCCCCACCTTTTCCAGTCAGACCCTTCTGTAAGTAACATGCTCATAGATTCGTATTCATATTCATAGTCGTTCTATCATAGCTTGTCAGTAAAAGCCTTCAGTGGCCAGGATGCATGATAATTATCCCATTACCTCATTTCCTCTAGTTTCTCATAATTGCCCTGTATTATGTTCTTAGAGGTCGTTTTGGAATGGTATCATGTAGTGCTGGGTGATATGATGATATTACCAGTAATTGATAATATCAGACAAGTAATCTGGTGTCGATATCTGACAGTGACTAGTCAGAGATTATAGCCTTTGTCAGGAAAGTAGTGTCTTTTCCTTTAATATCACATTGTAATTATGGGAGTTGTTGGAATTATCACATAATAAAAAGATGGTTTGTACACTGTGCAAAAATTTAATGGAAAAAAATCGTTCTTGGGAATTTATTACTCAGTATCGGAGTGTGCAAATGAAGATTTATTTGAATTAGGAAACTGATTTTTTTTTAAACCCCGCCCTAACATTTAGTTTCCCTTATTGTCAGTTTAGACACCCCAGTTCACTTCATTTGCATGTTTTTTTTCCTGTTTCCTTCTGCCGTATTAGCAAGTAATCAAGAAGGAAATGTTTAATGGATGGTTTTTAATAACCTGATATTTGTTTCCTATGCAATAAAATAATGCATTGCTATTATTTCCTAACTGCCGCTAATGAATGTGACAGTATCAGGTTATGTAAGCATTGGTGACATTGGTGGCATGTAGCTATGGCATACCTTAAGTTTGGGAACCTCTAGGAAGTCAGTGACATAATTCATATACTCATAATTAATTTGACTCATCGATTGTTTTTCACAGACACTAAAAAACCACTCCCCCTCGGTGGTTTAGCCGATTATCCGTGTATCATTTTCATTCTTTTACACTTTTCATTCAGCTGAAGAAAGGAGGACGTCTCAGTTTAATCATTTATCTTGCATTATGTATTAGATATCACCCAGCCATAGTATCATGTCTGTTTTTACACCTTTTTTCGCACATCGTTACCACACCCTGTTGATTTATTACTAAGTGTATGTCATGTGACTTCTTATATAGGGGGCGTATTTTGCTTGGAAAGCAACTGCAATGGGAAAGAACTACGTCAATGGAAAAACATTCCTTGAAAAGAGGTAATCAGGAATTGCATCACATGTCAGTTTAGCGGTTGAAAATGAGCAGGTGGTGTTGCCACTGTCTGTGTGGCTACTTTGTTCTTGTTTTTCAGGATTAGAGTAAATGCAAATGGAATTTGCATGCCGTGCTGTTTATCCTGTATATCTCACATGGTAACCTGTAAATTTATTATTGTTTACAGGTACAATGAGGATCTTGAGCTTGAAGATGCAATTCACACCGCAATCCTGACTTTGAAAGTGAGTTTAACCTGCCATCGCAGTTTGTCGTCAAAGAGCTCAAAATTTAGTTATATTATTCAATTTGGTCTGTGTGTCAACGTTACCATTTAAACATTGATTTTTGATCCATTTATATATATAATCATTCACCTGGTCATTAAAAACATTTTTCATCAAACGCAAGTGTTGTCTTTGTTATAGGAGAGTTTTGAGGGTCAGATGACAGAAGACAACATTGAAGTGGGGATATGCAACGAGGCCGGGTTCAAACGACTCACTCCAGCGGAAGTCAAGGACTACCTGGCAGCTATTGCCTGAAGTGATACTGCTGCGCTCTACTCGGAGTGGATTTTAGTCCTGCTGTCTGAAATCAGATTTTTCTTTCTTCTCCAAAAGAATGTTTTTTATTTGTACTCTTATCTGTGTTGTACAAAATACCAATAAATTCTGGTAATTACATAACATTTTCTTCTGTCCTATTCTGGTTGATTGTGTATTCCAAGTCATTAAGTTTTTTTGTTGGTTAATTTTTTATAATTTTTTGTATTTAATTTTAATGTTGAGGTATTTTAAGTAAAGACATTTCAATAATGAGATGCTTCCCCTATAATGGTTTAATATAGCTTACATTAAAGTTAACATTAAAGATTATTATATAGCTTGTGGTTGCACTGATTTTTAATGTAAAGTATTTTTGTTACGTGAATGGTGCTTAAATGCAGTGCTGGTGTGTAGTTCAGTGATTCATGTCCAGAAAGTTGTTGGTTCGAATTCTGTGCCCGGCAAAGTAATCCTGTCACTGGTGGGCCCTTAAGCAAGGCCTTTAATCCCAGTTTGCTCTGGAGAACACCAGATGAACCTGCTCTCTAATCCCACTTGCAGGTTTCTTTGGAAGTAAGGGTCTGGTAAAAGGGGTTAGAGAGCAGGTTCAGCTGCAGTAGCTAGGAACCAACTGAGGCGAAGTGGAATGCATTTAAAAACATAATGCACTGCTTGGAGTGTGTTGACCCCCATTAGGAGCCAAAAACACATGTAGTAGCAGCACTACTATTTGGGCTGGAGAGGTATACAGCTGCACTGCTGTATTTCCTTTTGAGGAAATTGTATCTTCCGGGGATTCCCCCCTCCCCCCCCCCATTTTATTTTCAAACTACCACAACAGCTTTGCTTGTAAGTAGAAGAGTGTCTGTATTTTAAAAAGCACTACTGTTCTGTTATTGCCTGATGAAATTTGTCTTTAAATGATAATGCCACCATATATTAGGGATAGTAGTTGATTCCAAAGAGAATCAAATACTCAATTCTTGGCAGCTAGGAATTGAGACAACTAGTAATTTTTTTCAGTTTTGAGTTTTCTGTGTTCCTGCCAAATAATGAAATTCTGTGGATTGGAATGGAGGCTGTGGTGAACGCTGCATGTCAATGACTGCCTTGATCAGTCGTTATGGTGTTTTCAAGTTGATGGTTGACACCCTCATTGGACTGGATTATTACCCGAGTAATGTGTTCTTGCTCGTTGTTTACACCAGTGTGTGCCAAACGTCGAAATGAATTAAAAACTATATGATTAGAAGATTGAGGTGAAAGAAGGATTTGGAAATCAACAGCGTAACATTTGATAGTTTGGTGAGATTTTACTATAAACAAGGAAGTAAACAAAGGTTAATGCAGTCTTGTAAATAATGAGTTATACTGTTATGTATTTAATTTTAAAAGGTATACATGTCACCAAAAGTTTATCCTAATTAATTGGAAAATATTAAGATGCCTTATCATTCGTACTACTCTTGGTTTTTTTACAATACTTTTTTTCTCTCCTACTTTTAAGTCTTTTGAATCAAGAATTGGGAAACTTGCTGTCTGGAATCGAGCCTTGGAATGGACTCCCAACTCTTGGAATTAGAATCATAGTGGAAACAATTTTTTTTGCACTCTAATTCAATTTTTCAATTAAGTTGAATTAAATTTATTTTTATATAGCGCCTTTCACGACAGAGTTGTCCCAAAGCCCTTTACGTGGATGTGTTGTAATACATAAAACATTATAGAGAGATACAGAACGGGAAAAAGGAAGGAAAGATATTTAGTAAAAAAAGCCAGAAGACAATGGAGGAGAAGAATCAAAAGTAAGGAGAAGAAAAATCTCTGGGGGTCCGAGGTCAACTAGCTGCCCAACAACCTCGGCGCTGTAGCAGCTGAGCTGTATACGGGATTTCCGTAATACCACACAAGACTTGCTAGAAATCAGTCCGCTTGTTAAGTCTGAAGTAATGCATGACGTGAAACTGTTTCAGGGGTGGAACGGTCCACCACAGTGGAGGAGCCTGTTACATGTCACTATAACTTCTTCATTGAGCACTGTTAATGGTGGAAAAGGGCTACCTTAGAATTGAATTTAGAAGGGCTACTTCCCATTTCTGAATTACTCTACAAGTTTGATTATGAAGTTTGTAGCTCCAGAACTTCAGAACCATGATATTTATAGTGATATATCAGGAGCCATGTAAGCATGCAAAAATCACCCTGACCCACGTGTTGATGGAGCCTGGATGATGCTGTGTTGTGTGGAATAAATAAACATTGGAAAACATCAAGCCAGTCCAGCTGTTTATTAACCTGCCATAAGTAGCCGTAAATGTAAATGTACAGCTTGCTGTCTGCAGTGCAGAATGAAAAATGGTATTTCACATATAGCTTAGCATAACTATGTTAATTGGCAAGTAACCTTCACAATAATGACTAAACAAAATACATTAACGTACATGCCTAGGCCAAAAGAAAACTATGGGCCAAAGCTTAATGTTGTGCACCTAATGTCTTGCTCAATTGAGTACCTGGTATACGTAACAACGTACAGGTTTTTCAGGTGTCAGTTACACAGCATGGTGTCAGTAGCACAGAATGGGAAATAGTGTTCCATGTGCACAACAATAAAAACTTCATTTGAAATGTTCCGTCTTCATTTTATCGGAGCGTATTCAATGTGCGAGCCAAACAAATGTGTAAGTGTGCAATTGTGAGATAACGCATTCCTGTGTTATACCCCCTACTTCCTCCCCCAACACATCCACACATAAACACATGTTCAGTTTCAGTTTAACTTGACTGTGCCTCCTACCTTGCGGAATCCTCACATGCACTGGCCAGCTCTTACAAACTGTCATCTGTAGAACCCTACGCTGAACACACTGAAGTAAGTACCATGCTAAAATAACTATATAGCACTAAATTTCTACTATATGTACTTTCAGGAAATACAATTGTTTTGGATTTCAACAGGTTATCAAAGCCATGGGTGTAAACAACTTCACAAATGGGAGTATAAGGTACGTGGAATTGTCACTCTTCATTGCAATTGCATTCATAAATAAAAGTCACGGTGCAATGGAATAATTTGTAATCAAGTGATTCTTTAAAAGCCAGTATTCAATTAGAAAAGAACTTCACTGTACAAAGCAACTGAGTTTTAGGTATAAAACCAAACATCAACTCCATATTTTGTTAGGTTCAAAATATATGTGGAATTTAAAATAAAAAGTTTGGGGCAAGCGCCCTGTCCAAGTTTTAGCATCATTCTTCTTACAAATTTTCAAGTATGCAATAGATCTGTAATAACATCAGAACTAAAAAGGAAAATGTATTATGCTTAAGAATATTGATTGAAACATATGTTGTTTAACTGTAACACAATCATCTTTATTACTTTGGAATTGGATCTTCACGATTTTAAATTTATTAAAGTAACTTTGTTTTTTTTATCATTTCATAGTACCCAAACAGCCTTGTAACTTGTTATTTTTACTACCTGCCTTCATGTCTAGTTGGGGGCAAAAAAATTCAGAGTGGATTCATATCCTTAATTTCAATAAATGTCTGCTTTAATGGGAGAATGCAAAACGTTTTTTTTTTAAAAGAAAAAGTCAGTCTGAGGGCTGGTGAGTGACTGACTGTGATAGAAACACTTAGACGGATTGCAACTTGAATGTCATATTTACTGAAAATCGTGTAACAAACAAAATTACTATGGAGGTCAGTCTCTTGTGTCTTTAAAAAGGTGCTATTCATAATTGTCACTTTCCATCAAAGTAGCAGAACATACTTTACAGCAAATCGGCCTATTTCAGTCTACATAAATAAGCTATTTAAATATTTCATAAGAAGACCAGCAAGAAATTGAGCTTATGAAACTTAGTTGGCATATTTTGCCATGAACGCATGAAAATGAATCGTCCTTTCACATTTCCCTTCCGCTGGCTTGCATGCTTAGATGATAGATTGTGATTATGAATTTGGTAGCGATGCGATTCACATGTTCCTGCATGCCTTCATCTGATATATTTGCTGCGCGCTGCATGGTGCTTGCACAATCTGCTGATAAGGGTTAATCAGATATATGATATGTTTGCTGCGTGCTGGTGCTTGCACAAGCGGGTAAGAAGGATTCAGAGATGAAGCCACACGATAAGATGAGTCAGAATCCCCATTAATTTTTTTTGCTACCTATTGCACATGGTGGCAGGTAGTAATTTTATGAATTTGAACCCCCCTCAAAATATACTTCGGCCCCCTCCGATATCTACGGAGGGGGCCACCCCCCTCCACCTTAGTCAGCAAAATATGGTTCATTGCAGAATCAGACAGAGGCTGCCTGCAGTGAATACTGTTCCTCTGTGGTAATCCTTTGAGTGGCTGCCTGAGAAGTGTGCCATACATCAGAAACAGTACTTCAGAAATGAAGCGTAGATGGACACCATGAAGATTGTCGGGCAGCTTCTCATAAAAGATCTCGCCTACCACTGCGTCATTTCCCCTTAGTACAAGGTTGTCTGCTGTCCTCTTTACTGTCGCCCCCAGTGCTGCCTGCGGAACCATGTGAAATGGGGCAGAAATTGCAGATCACTCTCTGAGATCCAAGACCTGCAGGAGCATCAGACAGAAGAATTAATTTTCTTGCTTTTATACTGTCTGCTTGGAACATCAAACCAAAAACAAAAACATTAATGTCTGGAAATACAGTAAGAATTTCTATAATCTTTAACAAAAAAGAGGTAAAAACAAGTGCTGTGAACTACACTGCAAAAAATGGCCTTTCGAATGTTGTGAAATTAGGGGTTGACCCATTGCTGTTTGCCCAACAGTGCACATTACACTACAAATTAAAATACACTTATAGTTTGTCACCAGGCATGCTGATGATCTGAATAATTAAATCTTCCCTGACTGGCCCTGCAGCATCACAGTGTTTTCTTTAGAAAAAACGTTTTGGTTGCATTTTGTCACCACATGCTCCACCAGACGGAAATCCTGACTTTGATGATATCTGATGGAGTCGACAAATATCACTTTGTTAAATGTAACTCAATTATTGTAAGTAGGACCCATCCTGTTTTTTAGCAGTTGCCGACTGTGGCCGTTGTGTACTTTAAGCTCGTAATTTATATTATTAACTCCACATACATTTTATACTTAACAAAATATGGAATTGATATATTATGTGAATCATCAACAAATTTTATATGTGTGAAATTTTTTAAAAAGCAACTCGATGCCCTGAAATGATGGATAAACAAGAAGGTCTTCAGAATTCAAGAATTTAACAGACATGTTGCAAATATCTGATAGCATTGACACAAATTTAGGACATAACTGCATAAGCTCTTCAAGTGGGCTGCGAGGAAGAGGAGGAGGCTGAAGAGCTTAGGGCTACAGAAGAAGCTGAAAGGATGATTTTTGGTCGGGATGTAAATGGGCATGTGGGAAAAAAGTAGAGAGGTGACAGAGAGGGTACGTGCAGGAAGGGAAGTAGGCCAAAGGCATGAGGAAGGGGAGAAGAAAGATTTTGGCTTGGCATTTGATTTAACAATAGGCAACACCCAACCATCCATCTATCCATCCATCTATCCATTCATCCACCCATCCATCCATTTTCCACCTCTTATCTGTTGCTGGGTCATGGGGGGCAGCAGTCTGGATGCCCAGACCCCCCTCTCCCCAGCCACCTTCTCCAGCTCCTGACTGCATGGCTGGGTGCTTGATTTTATACACCTGTGACAATGGGTCTGAATGAAACACCTGACATCAGTGATTGATAGGTATGTCACCAAACTTTTGTCCAAATGGTGTATCTACTCACCGCTATCTCCCAAACCCTGGAGGCTATTCATCATGAAAATTGGCCCAAAAGCCCACGACACACACCTGAGGACTTCTACGACAGCACTCCAAGAAAGAATGGAGCTGTTCTGAAGGGAAAGAATGGCCTGCTTCTATATAGGGTTCTTGATCTTAAATTGAGAGGCATTTCTGTTATATTGTAAAACCATTGTTTATTCACTGCTATGTTATTATGGTATTGATCATTTCGTGTTTTCTGATTCAGCTTTTGCTTGAATTTTGTATTTTGGGATATATTGAGTTCCTTAATTCTTTTGTGTTATATTTTGCAGTAACCACAGTTTCACCAATGACATCTATAACATTGAGGATTATGGACCATGCAAGTATGAGAGACATGGAGCTGTGTTCCTGCCTGTGTTTTATTCCCTGCTCTTCGTGTTCGGGGTGA
>JAODUD010000134.1:11740586-11753056 GCA_026784285.1 Stomatorhinus walkeri
AGGTTGTCATAGTTAGCATTAGCATTTTCCCTATAGAAATTAATGAGCGGTCCCCATAAGGATATGTTTACCCTACACGCATGTGTGCGTGCGTGTGCACATGTGTGTGTGTGTGTGTATAGGTGTGTCTGTGTGTGCGCGCGCGTGTATGTGTGTGTGGTTCTAATGTGCCTAAGGTTGGATTTTTAATGGAGGGGATTGTACCACTCCAGTCTTTTCCCTTCAGAACGTCTCTCTGTTTAATGGGCAGCACAAGCAGCATAACTGCACACGCTAACAACCAACTGCATGCATGCACACCAACACACGCATACAGGTGAATACAGCTGGCCGCTCTGAGTCGGGTCACATCCTGTCTCCTGTAACGTCGTTCACTGGGCTGTAGGATGAAGCTGCTGCTCATATCTGTCCATGGTGCTGAAGAGGCTTGTCTCATTTTACGCCTCACTAACGGCCAGTGCTTTTCCACATTTAGAATATTGTTTTGCATTTGTTTCGTCAGCCTGTGTGTGTGTGTGTGTGTGTGTGCGTGTGTGCGTGTGTGTAAAAACTCCCAATTTAGCAAACAGGGACATGCAGCCACTGGGAGGCAGGTCGGGCTCTGGGCTGTGCTGGCGTATCTGCCAGCTGGGGTCCGGCGAAGGCAACGCCCCCCCAGCCAGGCGCTGACATCACGGCTGCCACGCGAAGCGCCAGCCATCGGCGGGCCGCCCGAGGGGTGAGAGGTGGGCCTCAAGCCAATGCCTCTATGCTCCGGCAGGGATCGTCATTAAAAACAGATGGACTGCAATTACCACCTGAGTGGCTGCACATTTGTGTAAACTAATGTGCTGTAAAAAAAAGAGGCTAATATCAACAGATGAGAATGCCGTAGGTTTCCTGTGGCTGTCTGTCAAAGCCCAACCTGCCTCAGACACAACAGGATGCGACAGACATAGTAACATGCATACCATAATAAACACGACCTGTGTATCCAAGTTAAGCATTCCTCTACTGTCTTGTTTTGTTATGAATCGCATCTATAAAATTTTATGATATAGATCATTCTAACAAGCTGTTCTCAAAATGCTTGGCTGAAGATATCTGTCTGCGGATGACATTCTCCAGACAGAATAAAAAAAAAAAAACGAAATCCGAGGGACTTCTGAAAAGCGAGGGATACTTCCGAGACTCTGCCACCGCTCACTTAGTTGTTTCTGGAGTCCACTGTGGGCCACGGGCTGCATACATATTTCATCACAATGCCTCCTGCGCTTTTCTGTGAAAACAGAACAAGACGAAAGAGATTTTTCACATTATTGCACACATGGTTGAGGAATAATGTCCTGTCTGAGAGGGTCCATTTTAAGCCCCATTTGGTAAAGCATTGATGTAATGTGAGTCTTCCGCACAAGAATTCACCAGTACAGCGTGACCCTAACGTGACCTGCTGCTGCCACCCTGCAGCCGTGGCCTCACAGACTCCGCCTTTATTCTGATCTGACAAAGAAAAGTAGGCAAACCAGTAAAATGAGGTGACGAAAAGGAGAAATGGCTCTGTGCCACTCCGTCCGGTGTCCAGTTTGTTAGCCAGAGAGCTATCGCTACAGTGAACGGTGAAACAAGGGACGTTTAGGGGGGATTGATCTGAAATAATGTCTTCATTCCAGCTAGCAGGTAGACTTGCTTTTACGCTGTTTGGCCATTTGACTTTGAAAAGCATTCCCGATTAATCCAGTGACATTGCAGTGCTGTGTAACCTAGCCTTCATTAATGTATCATTTTCTCTCTGCATTCTTTCTTCACTTCACTGTTTCCTTAATCCCCATTTTATCGCTGTATATTTTACAATCAAACCCCTTACTAAACACACTGTTTTAGGGTACAACAGCAGAGCTCCATCCAGGGTAGCAATGAGTAAATCTTCTGATCGCACAACCCGCTTGGCAGTTATGAAATGCAGAAGGAAGCTTGTCAATGCCAGTAACAGTGCCAGTGGGACCATGCTGAAGGTCCAACTAAGCCTGTGATTATTGTGGCTTTAATTTAAGCGGCAAGGAAGCTTATTGCTCTTAGCATTGAGTTTGTCTGGACCCGACTGCCTTTCTCAGGGACTGTCCACTTTACATGCTGGTCTGTCTCAGTTCTCCAGTCTTCTGTGACCAATAAAATCAGCAGTCATACACATGTATGACATGTTTATTAATAATGCGAGTCCAAAATTTATTAGTGATGAGGGTGCCATGTCCATTAGCCGCAAGGGTGCCGTGTTCATTAGCCCTGAGGATTCATTGTGAAGCTTCATTGTGAATCTCTGAGCCAGAGGTAGCTGGCTTGGAATCTGGTTTAGACAGAGCTCTCTGAGCCTCAATGGGCCTCAATGGCTGCTCAGCTGTCATCGATGTCCTGCAAGCGTGCGGCTCAGAGCTCGGTTTGGTCTGGAGTCTGGTTTCTGGACTTGGTGGGGCTGGTCTTGTTTTGTTTGAGTTTTATTTTAGGGTTGCAGGCTAGGCTGCCAGCAGTCTCCCTAGCTTCAGGTCAGCTGATGTCTTGTCTTGAGTATGATAGTCCTTTTGAACCGCTGTCTCGTTTCGCGTTCTTGGTCTTGATTTCCCAGAGTTCCACAGACACTTGTGCTGGGCAGCTGGTATTTTGCTGTTAGCTTTGTTGTGGTTATTTTGTCGTTGCATTTCCGCTGCGCTTCCAAGCTCCTGTTCCTGGTGCCTGTTCCTGGTTTTCTTCTGCACTTGGGTCTGCTGTTTGTGCACATAGTCCTGGAGCTGCTCATCCAATCAGAAGCCCCAAATCCCAATGTTTACCTGTTTCCTGTGGAATACTAACCAAAGCTCTTACACCTGGCATTGTGAGTGGGCAGCACTCTATTTCCGACTCTGGGTGTGAAAGGCAATAAACATGTTTAACCTAAGCTCTCCAAGTCCATGCTGTGCCATTTCCTTCACAATATGTATAATTTCTTAAGAGTGACAAGAATTGAAAATAAGCATTGGCACAGCAGCAGCACTGAGAACAGAGGGCTGTAAAAATATTCTGTGGCTATTTTAGTGCACATAATTCATAATTTTAGTGCACATAATGACCCGTGAGTTAAAAGGGAGAATTAAAAATGAGAAGGATGCAATTTTCCAACCTTGTCAGTTAATTGAGATACACACCCTGGTCCACTCAGCTTGTGTGGGAAACAGTGAAGACTCCACAGCTCATCATGAACCTGCAAAAAAGAACCACCACAAAAATGCTGTCTCAGAAGGGAAAACCGAGTAATGCAATGTGGGGTGATGTGAAGCAACACTAATTATTACTAATTAATTGTCCATAATTTATTATCTTTGTTTTCTCTCTGTCTCACCAGCATACATAATGTGACACTGTTTTGCCAGAAGTAATGGTGTGTAAATACTCATTTTTCAGATGCTAGGGAATTAGCAATGACAACAAGGTAAAATGCTGCAGTATAGTGCTAAGAGTTATCATAAACATCACCATAATTTAATAGCTTGTCTGTGCTGGGTTCCCCCTGAGCACAGCATTTCCCATAGCCGCTACATGTTTCTTTCTTACATGTTTCTAGTGCCCTAACCTGCCTCATGTGCTTTGCCTCAGTGCCCCAACCTGCCTCACGTGCTTTACCTCAGTGCCATAACTCTCAAGTGCTTTGCCTCTGTGCCCTAACCTGCCTCATGTGCTTTGCCTCAGTGCTCTAACATGCCTCATGTGCTTTACCTCAGTGCCCTAACCTGCCTCATGTGCTTTGCCTCAGTGCCCTAACCTGCCTCATGTGCTTTGCCTCAGTGCCCTAACCCACCTAATGTGCTTTGCCTCAGTGCCCTAACCTGCCTCACGTGCTTTGCCTCAGTGCCGTAACCTGCCTCATGTGCTTTGCCTCAGTGCCCCAACCTGCCTCACGTGCTTTGCCTCAGTGCCCTAACTCTCCTCAAGTGCTTTGCCTCAGTGCCCTAACCTGCCTCATGTGCTTTGCCTCAGTGCCCTAACCTGCCTCATGTGCTTTGCCTCAGTGACCTAATCTGCCTTATGTGCTTTGCCTCAGTGCCCTAACCTGTCTCACATGCTTTGCCTCATTCCCCAACCTGCCTCATGTGCTTTGCCTGTGCCCTAACACGCCTCACGTGCTTTGCCTCAGTGCTCTAACCTGCCTCATGTGCTTTGCCTCAGTTCCCTAACCTGCATCACTTGCTTTGCCTCATTCCCCAACCTGCCTCATGTGCTTTGCCTCAGTGTCCTAACACGCCTCACGTGCTTTGCCTCAGTGCCGTAACCCACCTCACATGCTTTGCCTCATTCCCCAACCTGCCTCATGTGCTTTGCCTCAGTGCCCTAACCCACCTCACATGCTTTGCCTCATTCCCCAACCTGCCTCATGTGCTTTGCCTCAGTGCCCTAACACGCCTCACGTGCTTTTCCTCAGTGCCCTAACCCACCTCACATGCTTTGCCTCATTCCCCAACCTGCCTCATGTGCTTTGCCTCAGTGCCCTAACACGCCTCACGTGCTTTTCCTCAGTGCCCTAACCCACCTCACATGCTTTGCCTCATTCCCCAACCTGCCTCATGTCCTTTGCCTCAGTGCCCTAACATGCCTCATGTGCTTTACCTCAGTGCCCTAACCCCCCTCATGTGCTTTGCCTCAGTGACCTAATCTGCCTCATGTGCTTTGCCTCAGTGCCCTAACCCCCCTCATGTGCTTTGCCTCAGTGCCACAACCCACCTCATGTGCTTTGCCTCAGTGCCCTAACCCGCCTCACATGCTTTGCCTCAGTGCCCTATCCCGCCTCACATGCTTTGCCTCAGTGCCCTAACACGCCTCACGTGCTTTGCCTCAGTGCCATAACTCTCCTCACATGCTTTGCCTCAGTGCCCTAGTACGCCTCACGTGCTTTGCCTCAGTGCCCTAACCCACCTAACGTGCTTTGCCTCAGTGCCCTAACCTGCCTCACGTGCTTTGCCTCAGTGCCCTAACCTGCCTCACGTGCTTTGCCTCAGTGCCCTAACCTGCCTCACGTGCTTTACCTTCAGAGGTGAAGATGGCATTGATTTCATTTGGAATGAGTGTGAACGTTTTGAGTCTGTTAGGAATGGGAACGCAACGTACCCAAGCCAAGGTCATCAAGCCAGCCAGAGGGGACCCCAGCAATTAAAGTTTCACCTCCTCTTTCCCTCTGTTTTGCCAACTTTGCTTTTACATAATCTTCAGACAGTTTTTTATTCTAATTATTACTGTTTTGCGCACACCCAGCGGGCCACAGGGTCTTAGAAAGATGGCTGATGATAAACTAGTACTCACCTAGGCATTAAATAATGTAGACTGTAGTACCACGCCTGCAGTCTAGGTGGTGCAGATCCAAGCATGTCCTCCACAGCCTTAATGCAGTTTGCTGGACACTATATGGTTCCATAATTACAAATATTATCTTTAATAAGTGAAAGTCTATCATTCTTTTCAAGGTGTTTCAGAAGACTGCTTTTTAGTCTCTTTGCTTGCTGGTTGTACATCAGAATATGATATTGAATATGAAGAAATTACCTTAACTACAGAAAGAGAAAATTTTGAAGGTGTTCTACAATCCATTTGTACTACACTGAGTGAAAGAATTGTATTAAGTATAGCAAGATACCTGTATACTTGCATTACAGTAATTATTAATATTACAGATGCTGTCAGGCCTAAGTGCCAGACATAACCCTCGGACCTCACGTTTGCAGACGTGGAACAAAAATTGGGGCTCCCTCAGATTTAGTTTAGACACTTTCACCATTATATGGAAGCGAAAGAAAGTAATTAGAGATTAACTAGTAAATATTGGTTTAGTCGGGACGAGAGTTAAAATATGACCTGTACTATATTCATACTGTCCCCGTAAGTACTGCATTTCGATGATTGAGTCCCCTGCAGTCAAACATACCCGAGGAGCCGCGATGTTCATTTGCATGCGCTTGCACGTACCCGCTTCGAGCTCCGACGCGCTTTTACGCGGGTGCGCTACCTGCAGCGGTTCGCCTACCGAGGTGAGCTGCGCTTTTGGCTCCGGCACAAGAGGCGGGACTCCGTGAAGGGCGACCCTTAAATACCGGGAGTCGCCTATCGGAGCGCAGTTCTGGGCAGTGCGGCATAGGGCGACGTGCTCCACAAGCCGGCAAGATGGCAAAAGCTTACCTGCAGGGAGTCGAAATCTCAGCCTCTCAGTTTCTGGATATCTTTCACCATTACGACAATGACGGTAACTACACTCAACATTTTGTTGAACTATTAAATATCAATTAAATATTGACTTATAAGGTCATAAAAATAATGGCTAATTACTCAGTTACATTGGAATATATGTTCTTCATATTACTGTTTCTTGTGGGGCGTTACAAAAGTTAAATAATTAATTGATTTGTTTTTTTCTTGGAAGAGAAAAATTTGTATGTTTGTTCTGGGGCTGTGGTGTTTAAGATATCGGTTTGTCTTATTCGTTTATAAATTCATAAATCAATTTGTTTGTGACAGCAGTGTGGCGGACAGAAGTGCAATAAAAAATACAATTATTTACATATATTTCAAATAATGAAAGAAAAGTTATGAAACAATGCAAGAAATTCAAGTCTGGTTATTCAAGACTGATGAAATGATTAATAAAGAATTAATTTCTTCCACCCTTAATATATCACGCTATAAATAGATTCTTGCAGACGACCCACCCTCGTAAGACAGATGTTGTCTGTAAATGTTACGTGATGTTAACTTGACTTTAGTTTGTGCTACGATTTTAGATATTATGTGAATTCTTGCAGGTAATGGATATATCGAAGGAAAAGAACTGCAGAACTTCATAAAAGAACTTCAGCAGGCTCGGAAACAGGCGGGACTGGTAAGCACCTACACTGTCCCTCTGATTTCGGTGTATCGATCCTAGTCATTTTTGTCATGTACTCAGACTTTGCATAGAAAAATAATGGATTGCCAAAATATGCTGAAGCCAGGATTTCGTCTTTTGCTTTTTTTGGACCTGTTTCCCTCGACAGTGACACATCTGAATTGCACAGATTTCATTTGTGCCCGGTTACATGGATATGCAATAAGGAAATTGCATTAAAGATGTGTAGGGTGACGGTGCGGTCGCGGCAAACACAAAGTGGCTGAAATCTTTGAGCCAAAAGGGGCTGAAAAAAGACGGCGTTTCGGGGACTGCTGCATAGTGTTCAACACACGTATCAGAGCTACTGTTTAACAAAACGCACATTACAGTTTAAACGCTGTAGGAATGCATCATTTATGTTTTCGTGAAATATATTAATACGTGAATATGGACGCATGTGTATTCATAGATTTAGAAGTTGTGCTTGCTTTTCATGCAAGTATACTTGTCAAAATATATTTAATGCAATTACGGTGCTTTTATATTATTATTTTTTAAAAGCATCGCTTGTATTGATGAGTGAACACTAATCAATTAATTATGAAACTGGTGTTTTGTTTCATTTTCTAAATTTGCACGAAGATATCTCTTGTTGTCGCATCCACATGTAAGCTCTTGAAGGTCACATTAATAACAAACCAGCGTGTCGCAGGAAACTGGCCCATTATTTTAAAAACATGTTGAAACGTAAAGAATACTAAATACCAGTGAGTATTACCAGTGAGTAGCCTATTACCGGTGAGGCGTAATTCAGTTTCGCTTATTTGGTACCATTTGCTTTATAATTTTTAATGTGCTTTTGTAGTGTGCTCAGCTGTTGATTCCAACAAGAACATACATCTCGTCTTAAATAAGGCGGTCTTGTCGTCACTTAGCCTTTTGAAAAGTGGCTTGCATTGCGTGGGTGCTGTTCTCAGGTTCACGGGCATGTCTGAATAAACTCAAGACAATTAACTGATATTTAGTATAGCAGTCGATTGAAAGTGAAGTAAATGGTCACTATAGCCTTGTATGGTTTGCAGTCTGTTCCCTGGTGACAGTCTTCGGTCAATGTTAGGCATACACACTGCTTTAGGCTGGCTGCTAATCATCAGTGTGGATGAACTCCGGCACTGAGTGACATTGTGGTTTCCAGAGATTAGTTTCGATCATGGGCATAAATTATCGAGGTGGGGGATACAACACCCTTGAACTCCGGTAAATGGGTGGAGATCTCAATCCGCCCCCCCCCCCCCAACCACCACCAATGTTGAACTGTAAGATAAAAATGAGAAGTCTTTCACATTTACAATGTACAGCTTCTTACAAGATTTGGGACTGTATTGCTCAGTATGTTGGGTATCTAAAGAGATACACTGGGGCAGCGCACAATAGTCATTTGGTATCTTGGTTGGTCCAGCGGTCTTTCATTAGGGGCGTAAGTACACATTCAGCCATCTGTCCTTCAGCCTCAGCATCTTAGCCGAGGGAAGATCTGATTTTTCTTTCCTAACGAGTCTCTGCAAGCCCTGTTCAGCAGTGACGATGCAATTTTTCACCACAAGAAAGCGCCACTGAGGCTCAGATTAATGGAAATGCAAAGAGACAGAGGAAGTTCCTCAAACTTTGGGCTGAAATACATCAACAGAGCGGCGCAGCTGCCGGACGACAGGCTGTCGCTGACCAAGGGCAGCGGCTGGGCGACAGGCCATCCTTGTGATGGAAGCGCTGTCACAGAAAATCTCTTTTAAGTCGGAATTTCTAAATCACTTGGAGTCTCCACATTGGGCTGCTGAGGCACAATTTGCATATAGATAAGGAAGAAGGTGTGAATGGATCATCTCCCTAGGTCAAGAAGTTCAATATGGACAATATTATTGTATCTAAGCCTTCAGATTTTCCCTTTTGGAAGTGATGCACCCTGACAAGAAGCCACCCAACATGTCTCCAGAATAGCTGTTCTTCTGTTCTTCAACTTGTAATGATATCTGCACCTGGTGCCCATCTGTGTCCTGGGGGATGGTGTGCACTGACATTACCAGTGTCCCTTCAGCAGGGTACCTCTGCTGTCAGTCTGCCGTTGAGGTGTTCAACTCTACCCCAATACCTTGTATGTAAGTGGGCCTTCAAAAATAGTGACATAGCTTTGGCTGTAGCAGGTACTTTCTGCAGAACCTTCTTTCCAAGTCTGAAGATGTCTGTTCTTCTGCAGGGTTGCTGCATGCAAAAGATAAAAGTGTTTTGCAATGCAGACCTTCATCTTCAGAAAAGAGACCCATGGAAAATCAAATGTCCATCTGGAAACCTTCCTGTTCTCCATTAGGTTTTTTTTTTTGGTTTTGAAATTTATTCAGATCAATGCAGAAGCTGCAAGGTCGGGGTAATTTGAGTCGGCAAGTGTCTGATCTGCTTGATCACCTGTCCTGACTTGCTGCCAGTGACCCCTGTGACAGTGTGCAAGGCTTACAAGCACGTCGCTTAATGTTCTCTGCCTAATGCTCTAGTTTTAAGTACCTGAGCTGAATCATCATGTCTGAAAGGGGAGAGGATGTGATTTTAGAGGTATAGGTGCTGTTCACCCTGAATGAAAGTTGCATTTATATTGCACTTTTTCAAGACACCCAAAGCACTTTCCAGTACCAACAGGGAGCCACTTCACCCACCATCACTGTGTAGCCCCCACCTGGGTGATGCGACGGCAGCCATTCTGCACCAGTACGCTCACCACACAGTAGCTAAGGCGGTGAAAGGGCAGGAGAGACCAGTTATATATAGTGGATGATTAGGAGGCCAGATTTTATAGGGCAGCAGTGGGCAATTTTAGTCCAGACATCAGGGTTCGACTCCTAATCTTTCAAAAGATGTCCAGGGATTTTTTACGACCTCTGACAGTCGGCCCTTCAATTTTATATCTTATCCAAAGGGCAGAACCATTTTCACAGCACAGTGTCCCCATCACTGCACTGGGGCATTGGGATCCACACAGACTGCAGGAAGGGCTGATACTCTTCCAGCAGTAACCCGGCTTTACCAGTTGGTCTCCCATCCAAGTACTGGCCAAACCCAAACCTGTTTAACTTCAGGTGGATTACCTAGTCTGGACTGCAGTTGGAATGGCTGATGATTAGTCTTCCTTAAGCGTCTGATTGGCAGCTTATCATGCTATGAATGAACCCCAGTCACCTTTCACTCCTTTGTCTAACCCTTACAAACCCCCCCAGACCCGAAGCTCATACCCACTGCGTTAGAGTCCTGTGTCTCTCCCTGCACCATCTCCTGCTGTAACAGTCTCCAGCTTTTCATTCATTATCTCCCACCACCTGCTCCTCTCCGTCCTCCTCCTGCCTAAAATGAAGATGGAGGGTCATCCAGCAGCTGCAGTTCTGAGGAGAACGTCTGTTATTATGTATGATACCGTGAACCAACCAGACGACGGCTGGGTCGCTGAGCGCTGCTGTAGCCGCCAGCGTCAGTCTCTCTGCTGATTGCTTGCAGATGGATATCCATGCTGTGCATGTGTCAAAATGTGACATGAAATATGTGAATTCTCACCGAAGTTGCACATCGAGTCAGATTACATTTTGCCCGCTTGAGTTAGCATTCACGAGTAAACTGTGACTGGCTTGGGAGATGGCCCTCTATAAAAGCAGTCCTGTCAGTAGGAACTTCAAGGAGAGAAGATGCCACTGTGGTTGTATAGATCTGCAGATGGAGATCCCCTGGACAGGTCTGCTGTTGCACCTTTGAGTGGAGGGCTTGGGAAGTGGGGAAATGTGGAGGTTAAAGCACCAGCAAAGAAATGATAATAGTCCAGTGTTATGGGCCTCGTCAGGCTGAAGAAACATCTGAAGAAAGGTCTGGATGTTACATATATTCAACATGGCAGCCAGAGTGGGAATTGAAACTCCTGACCAGAGCTGGCAATTTCAGGTCCAGAAAGTAGAAATCCAGACCATGATTTACTTTCAAGCACCCAGTTCAGCATAAAGAGTCACAGTCACACTCAACTGATTGGTTGAAACAAAATCTTGGTCTGGATTTTTACTTTCTGGACCTGAAATTTCCACCCCTGCTCCTGATCTCTCCTGTTCCCAAATGGCTCCACCAAGGTTTACTCTCATTCTCCACCTTTTCTAAACTAATCTCCGTGGGGAGAAGTTATAATCAGTGATTCTGTCCTTTAACATCATCCATCCCATAATAATATACTCCTACAGAGCAGCGTCTCTCATAGGGCTTTGGATTTGGGTGATTTTCTAGATTGCCTATTAACTATGTATCACCTCATCAAAGTTGCAACAGCTCAGAAATGTCCTCTGTGCCCAGATGATTACTTGTTTTTATCTCAAGAGGGTCATGCTGTTGGACCCTACAATCAGGTCATTTACCTACATGTAACTCCAGTACAACATCCAGCTGCAAAAACTGGAAACAGTACAAGTTGATATTATTAGTAAATAAATACAAGAAGCCAATCAGGAGGCAACCATTTGAGTGTCAGTCTAAACAATTAGGCAGAAATTGGTTTTTAATTAATTACATTTCATTGATAGAGCTGTACACTAAATGTGCTGGTATCTCTGCTAGCAAATGGAGTATTTACTCAATGTACTGCCAGATCTCTTGCCTCCAGCAATCAAGTAACTGGCTGTTGTAGCCAAGTAATTTAATTAATAGTGAAGTACCATGTGCAATTCTAAAATACCACTATGAGAATAAAAAAATGCAATAATAAGTATTAACTCTATTCTACTGAAAATTAAAATAAATAAAATAACAAAAAACGGCATGTGTCACTTCCTGCATGGCTGCTCTGAAGCACGCTTCAGTTTTCTTTCTAAAGTGATTGTGGGAAGCGTCTTACTATTCAGTGTTTCTCAAGAGTAACCCTTGACTTTCCAGAAAACTCAAATATCTGTTTAACTTTTACTATATATTAGTCACCATGATATCCTAGAAATATCCTGCTTATTTGTTACAAAACTCATCCCATGAGCGACCTCATAAGAATCTGTGTGAATATGGACATTTTTCTCAGGTCACTTCGATTTGGGACAGGACTGAGCACAGCAGCGCGGCGGGGGCTCTTCTGAGACTGTGCTGGCCGTGTGCTCAGCCTCATCTCCCCACATTCCAGGGCTTCTTTCCAGTTCAGGGTATTCCGCCGCCTGAAGATCCTGTACTGGGTAGGGTTTGCAAGGCATTTGGATAGATGGATATTCAGCAACACTGCGTTAAGTGCTGCACCCAATTAAGCAAGAGCATGTAGCATATAATGTAATGTCAAGGGTACGTTTGACAAAGTTCTATATTGGGTGTGGTTGTGGATTGAGGAGAACCTCAGTGGACCCTCATCTGGCCACACACTGTGCCACTGGCGAGAAAACAGAATCTCCTCCGTCTCCTGAAGTTTGACTGCATGTGCAACAACAACAGCAGTAGTAATGTGGTTTTGTATGGTGTGTCAGTGTCAGTGCTCACCAGAGCAGACTGGCACCAAAGTCAGTGCTCACCAGAGCAGACTGGCACCAAAGTCAGTGCTCACCAGAGCAGACTGGCACCAAAGTCAGTGCTCACC
>JAODUD010000134.1:11768352-11806189 GCA_026784285.1 Stomatorhinus walkeri
CCCCCCCCCCCCCCCCCGCGATCTGACCCAGCCCCACAATCCGCTTACATTCGGATTCTCTCACATACAGGGCAGCCTGACAAGGGCGGTAGAGTGAGGCCAAAATCAACACGGCTTGGACACGCCACCTTTCTTGCTTTCAGTGTGGCATCAGTTGGCTGCATTGACCCCCAATCCGTGACATCATGAAAATGCAGCCATCGCAGACACAGCTCTTTACTGCCCCCTGGCTACAGTTTTGCATATAAACACAGATGCTCTTGGCTTTACCACGGTGCGACTTAAAAGTATTTTGACTTTCCGATGGTGCGACAGCGATGCACACTAAGGAGTCATCAGACCCAGCTTTGAATTTACATCTGTTCCTTGGCTAGCAGAGCCCCAGACGATACCTTCTACTGATGCCTGGTGAGGTCAGCATCTACGCAGCCTCTTCCAGTCCCTGCAGCGATAAACACTCATACGGTGTTTAAGAATATATTGAAGGCTTACTTATCATATTTGGCTTTTCATCTTACAACGGGTTAATCAGAACATAACCCAATCGTAAGTGGAATAGCATCTGTATATAAATGTGTGTGTATTGTGTGGTTATGTATGTAAACAAGCTCTTTACTCCCCCTAGTGGTAAATCAAATGCATGTCTTTTAGATTCCTTGGCATATTCCTCAAACTGATCCCACGGAGACGGGAAAATGTATTAAGCTGCCATTTGTTTACTAGACAGTGACAGAAACATCTTGCATTCATCCTTTACCTCTCTCTGCCTTTATCAGCCGCTTTCCGACCTCCAGTGTCACGTATGCAGTGCCGTTCAGGACAATGTCTGTTATTGTTCTCCAGGCGTTGGGAGAGAGATTCTCCGAGGGGGAGACGAAGTTTCCGGCAGCGTTGTTTATCACGACCTTTTTTTGGGGGGGGGACAATGAAATAAACAGCAGGACTAACAGAGCACAGAATACTATTTTAGATAACTCTACAACTAACAGAACGAAGGCCTGACAGAAAATCAAGTCTGTGATAATATTTCACCCCCACGTACATCTGGCAAACCTGCGACGCCGACCAGCTCTGTGACAGCGGCCTCCACCGACGCCGGGTCCCTCACGTCACACTGGACGGCGTGAACCTGCAGACGCAGAACATCACAGAACTCTCTCTCAACCTCATTTCAAATCAAACAGCTGCCCATTATGGCATAAATGACAGCAGTGTGAAAAATGAGGGCTGGGTCATTACTGTGACCTTATACCCGATAACAGCTATGAAAGATGTATGATTTGGCATTCTAAAATATTGCAAATAATATACAAGCGAATGGTGTGACCAAAAGCAAGTGAATTGTCAGAACTCGTACCTTATTTCCTGTCTGTTTTGTTATTTCCTCTGCAGTTTGCTTTAAAACATCCAGTTTTCTAATAACAAACACAAGAAACAGTTAAATACTAGTATACAAAGATAGATAATAGAATATCATGTGAAATACCTTCAAAGGAGGTGCGCAGTTACACGTCGCACACAGGGTGAATTAGACATTAAAGAGACTTAACTATTTGGAACTTTCCATGCAACTACGGCAACAGATATGAAGAGCTTAAATGTCGCTGGCATAATTGGGAGCATAATAGGATAATATAGAGCAGGGTTCTTCAAATCTGGACCTCGATTCCAAATCCAGGCCTTGTTTTCGGTACTCCCAGGTAGTTAGTTTAATAATCACTGATTCTGATTTTTCAGAGGCTTCACACCTGGCTCACAGGTAAAGGAAGGCTGGAAAATCAGCAGTGCTCGGACTTCAAGGACCGTGATTTGAATAACAGCGATATAGGGTATATAGCGTGTATTAAAGAGCGCCAGTTTAGGATGAACTACCGCTATTGGCGTCTAAAAACGGGTCAAGACGGAACCTGCTGGCGATGACACATTCGGCGCCGAGAGCCGACAGCGTGCCAGCCATCCCCTTGCCAAGCCCTGTGCCGCCTCCTGTGATGAAAGCGACCTTATTTCGGAAGGCGTCTGGCCGCAGCATCACCCCTTCATTCGGGGGAAAGAAGGCAGTCTGCTTGGCGCTGAACTGCCGCAAAGCTCCGCTCCCATCGCGCAGCAGCTGCATTAAGGAGGAACGGGTAAATCCACCGTGCTGGCGTGTGTGCTCTATTCCATTAGCCATCGTCGTCATCATCATCATCATCATCATTAGTACTACCATTATTGATTTATTTGCTAGACTATTTTTTGGTTCTGCACTGCAACATTCCAAAATAGCGCGCAATATTTCACGCTACATGCTCTGCATTTAAAAAATGACCGACCAGCAAAACTTCAAGTATACTCATGCTGTTCTTAATGCACAATGGCAGATGAGAGCCACCAATTTAGGTGAGCAAACACAAAAATATAACAAGTCCTGGTAACACGGCAACAATGTGACTGCTAACTAGTTTTCAAGTTTTTGAAATTTTCATTCACGCAGTTTCAATGCATCACATTAAAATTTGAAAAGTTAATTCATCTCACCCTTCTAGAGACACCAGACGTTAATGGAAATGCCAAATTAAGTTTTCTAGCCCCCCGCACTACCGTCCACGCCATTTTTTTAATACGTGACTTTTCCCCTACTGCCTTTGCAAAGGACATGTGTGTAAAGCGGGATCTCTCCTCATTGGCTGACCGTCCTGTTAATCACGCCACAATGCTAAGCACCGCCCACTTTTCCCTGCTAGCTTCCTAATGTTGATCGCTCTACACAAGAGCCGTCAGGGAAGGCGAGATCTGGTTCAAAAGTACGAAATGCAGATGAGGTTTAAAAACTAATATTTAACATATTAAACCAGTGGCGGACCCATGGGGGAGGGGGTGGCACTGTCCCTCCGAAATCACCCCACGTTTTATTCGCTCTGACCACGGAATTCAATTCTCCCAGATATACTAATGGGAACAACTATAATTTTAGTAACTATCAGAATTCAACGAATATACATGAATCACTGCCATAACGCAAATATTGCATGACTTAAGAAAATATTTTTAATGCACTTTTCTCTTCGGACCCCCCCCCCCCGAAAATAATCTGGAGCCATATATCACTGTGTTAAACCCACCTTCATTGTGTTTTTGGGAAGATTTTTTATGAATCATTAAGAAACATAATACATGCATGTACTGGGGACTGGAAATTCAGGTTTTCCCAGCCCGAGGCAGGCAGTTCACACGAAGGGCGAGCGCACACTGAATACTAATCCACTGACCAGTAAAAAATGCGGGTCATGCTATTTTTTACTGAACTAGCCCAGTTGGATGTATTCATTTTTAAATGAAACGACATATCGCAATCACAAGGGCGTTGGTTCAGCTCCCGTGGTGCTTTATTAAAACAAACGGCTTAAACAGTAGTTTTCGCAAAATATTTTAAATAACCAGACGTTCCAAACACCCTTCAACGTGCCAGCCGCTCGACTGTCAAACTGAACGTGAACTGCTCCTAATAACTGCACCATACACGACTTGCAGCTCTCAGTTACACCGCCAACGTTCATTTAAGGCCAAACTCGAAATTACATTTGGTAGAATTGGTAAGCATAAGGGGACATATCATATCGCATTCCGTCACTCACTGGAATTAACATTTAATGGCAATAACCGCAGGTATTTTCGCAGCGCTGATTTACGGCAAGCGCGACGATGGGGGGGGGAGTCATAGGAAACCGGAAGTGTCGGATATTTGCGACTGTTTCGCGGGAAACGTCGGCGGAGACGCGCCTGGATTATGTACAGTGGGAAACTGGGAATGCATCGCCAAGGGTTATGACGTGGGAGATTATTTAGTGAAGGATATTCATGCATATCCGACGAAAAGCTGACAAAGCAGACTGATTACCCAGCAACCAATGTTAGCAATATTATATTTTACTAAGCGTAATGTGGAAACTGAAACCACTTGGAGATGGAGGTAAGTTAATGTACCATGAAGGGAAAAAGAGTGCGCCGCTTTGCTCGTGCTTTCCCTGTTGATGCGTTGCACCTTTTTCGCAGTCAATGTTATCTGTGTTCAATAGCAAGTAAAGGAAACGTAAAATAGTGGGAATAATCATTGCTTAACGGGAATCTTAACCCACTTTGGCGTCATACTTTGCGTACGTGGCTTCTCTGATTGTAAACAATCTGAAGTGTATCTTCATAAATTGACAGTTCATTTAAAATATTTCTGTGCAACCATTGTTTCGGAAAAACTGGGGAATCGTTGAATAATAATTGTATCAACGCACGTTTGCAGCTCAACATAGAACCTGGTGTCTCAGCGCTCGCGCATCTGGCGTGACACTCGTGTGTGCAGACTTGTCTCAAACTGAAAGTCTCACGCCAGTCAGCTGACTACCGCTGGCAGCCATAGCGTCTGTCTGCTGTGAACAATTGTGCCGTATAAGTGTGCGGCCGGTTACTGTCGCCGATCTGCAGGGGAGCTGCACTGTCTGATGGCCGGCGGAGAGTACACGGTGGGCCGGAAGAGCTGTGCGGTGCTGCTGCAGAACGACCAGTCCATCAGCCGCGCGCATGCGCGCCTCGCCGTCAGCCTGTCTGCCAGCCTGTCCACCAGCCTGTCCACGAGTGCCCGTCCCGTCAGTGCAGTTACAAACTTGTCTTCTGTGTTGGTTAAATATCAGCTAAAGCCTATCGTGGAAGGATAACTAGAAGAGGTCTTTATTTGTAACCGTTTTTGTTGTTACCAGCAGAATGTGTCCACGACGTTGACAGTGACCGACATCTCCAAATATGGTACATTTGTGAATGGTGACCGGCTGGACCAAAACAATGCCAGGGTCCTGCAGAATGGCGACCAGCTGACGTTTGGGGTCTTTGAGAATAAGTTCAGGTGTGTACAGCGCTGTGGTGGGACTCCTATCTCCTCCTCTGAATGCCACATGCATGGGCATGCCGCAGGTCTCACGTCTGGGTGGGTAGGAGGACGCTGGTGGCCTCAATCCCATCCTCTCCATTGCATCAGCAGAAATGCTCCAGCCCAATCCCTCTTTTTTATCCTTCTGAAAATGCATGTTCTGTGCAGGGTGACTGAGTCTGGGGGCTTTACTCTGCAGCATAAGAAACAGTGTCGGACACGCAGACGCAGGCACGCGTGCACAGACATAGACACGTGTGCGCAGACACACAATCGCAAACTGTGCAATCTAGCGACACCAGGCAGCCTGACTGCCTGTTTCTCGTGGGAGGAAACTGGAGTACCTGGATGAAACCCAGACAAACACAGGAACCCAGGATGGTCCCATAATTTTTACGATGAGGTAACATGAGTGGTTGTGCACATGCAGAGTGGTCTTCGAAGCCTTGGTCGTCTGTTCATCATGCGTGGACAACGTGGGAAAAGCCTCCCTGGCGACAGACGTCAAGCAGCTCGGCGGCCAGCTGGTCAACAGCTGGAGCCAGGACTGCAGTCACCTGGTCATGCCGACCGTCAAAGTCACTGTCAAGGTATACGGCAAATACGGCGCGGTTACTACTGTCAACTGCACCGTGTTGTGTTGTCTTGTCCTGTAAAGTGCACTTGTGTACTCCCATGTTGTGGCCCACGTGTCGCGGCCTCTGCGTCATTTCTGTCCTTTTGTTTTGTGTGCACCTTGGTTCTGGAGGAACAGTGTTTCATGAAAGGACGAACGTACTCGCTTGAAGGTGGGGGGTCCCTTTGGGCATGAGCTTTGCTGTCACAGTCCCGCCCCGGGGGACGTCACTCACACGCACTGATCATATTCAGCTTGTACACCTTGGCTTATTTCTTCTTGGGACTTTAACCCACTGCCTTATTGTCACATGTGCCCTTGTCACCATCTGCTGTCGAGTTGCCTTAACGTTTGCTGACCATCTCTGTTCGTGCTTCACAGACAATCTGCGCCCTGCTGTGTTGTCGGCCGATAGTGAAGCCAGACTTCTTCTCCGAACTCAGGAAGGCGGCACAGCAGATGCAGACGCAAACTCTGCCCAAAGCAGAAGGGTGAGGTGGCTGTCTGCCTTAGCTGCTGGTAGCATTCTCCCTCTCATTTCTGAAAGGCGGAGTAGGTAACTTTCTTGCATTTTTGTGGCCATAGTTTCCTTCCTGAGATCGACGAGCCGACCTTGGAAAAGAAGAACGTGGACCTTCATTCAATGGCAGAGCGTAAATGCCTCTTTGAGGGAAAAACGTTTATTTTCCTTAATGCCAAACAAGTGAGAATCGGTGCACGTTCTGCTCGTTGATATTTCTTATTGGAGCCTCTTGAGTAACAGTCAATAGTTTTTGCACAAACAGATGTTCTATATTTGCATGTCACTTAACATTTACTAAAAGTACACTCTATTCTTTGCTGACGAATACATTTACAGTATGTTAACCATTTGAGTACCTTTTGTTAGCAGGAAAACGTCATACCTTTGTTTCATCAAAGTCACCTCCTCTGGCAGTTATAGCAGAGAAAATTTGAGGCATTCCTTTCCACAAGGGACATTAAATACTGCTCTGTTTCATAGGATGAAACAGTCAACTAGCACATTAAAGGACAGCCTAGAATTTGACTCTGCCATCACCACACTGCCAGTTAATAGGATGTCAGACATGCACTGTTACATACTCTTTCCATGTTATAAAGGAAACTTGTTTTATTTGACTTATATTCACTCAACCTTTCTATGCTTAACAAGAATAAGAAATCTGCAGTTTGATTGCAGTTTTGACTGGTCGTGTAGATTAAAAGTAAACATTTGGGCTGGGTTTTCCATTTTTAAAATGTTTTTTATGTTACTGTAACTCTTTTTGTAAGTATTAATAATGACAGATTACTCGTTTATAAGTGTGGTGTAGGACCTCCTTCCCTCACTTCCTGCCCTGACCACATGATGGCGTATGCTTCTCCCCCAGCTGAAGCGCCTCGGCTCGGTGGTGGGGTTTGGAGGGGGGCGGGCCCAGCTGCTGGAGGAGGGCGTTCTGCCCGTCGGCCTGTTGGAGTCTGCGCAGAGCTGCGTGGTTGACGTGTCGACAGGCAGTTCCCAGGAGCCACAGGCAGAGGCCGTGGTACAGTGGAGCAACTCGGTGACTCGCATCCTGCAGAGGTACGCAGGCCGCTGAGGGCTCTGGTCGCTTCTCTGATGATTCTCTTGCTTACAGATATCGTCACTTTGCGATGGAACACAGTGAATGTTCACTTAGAGTGTTTTTGCTCAATGGCCATGAGCTGTTATCTTCTACAGGCTAAATCAGTTAAATTACTAGCAGCACTTTTCCGCTGCCAGCAAAAACTGATCTGTACCTAAGCCGTACCTCAGACTTAATGTTATCCATTGTAAATAACTCGAGCTATGCCCCTTGTTGATACGCATGTGTGTTGTGTGTGTGTGTGTATGACGACTGTCATGAATATAAATGTTAATACAAACAGAAATACTAGTTAAATAGATAATTTTCATCAGACAGCGATGATATTTATTTTTGCAGGAATATAAATATGTACAGCATCCTGGTGTGAACATGTATTAGAGATCCATCATGGTGCGTCAGTTAGCCGTGTGCAAACATGTCAAAGAGATGATTTTGAGCACCGCTGCCCTCCAGGAAGAGCCTTCGGCTGATTGCGGAGTCCGAGATCGGACTGGCCGCCATCTACGGCTCCACCAAACTGTACTGCAATCCGTCGGCCCCCCTGATACCTGGTGGGTGTGCGGCTGCCGCCGATATTTACTGGCAGTAAGGATGGTAACAGTAACCTGCACCTTTACAATGGTACTTGTTGCCTGTTTCCTACGTCAGTTTGGGAACAAGGTTTTGATAAGCCGGCATGGGCAGGATTACTGTTTGCCGCTAGTCGCCAACACGTTTGAGACCCAGTTTTCGTTGGTGACTTTGAAGCTGGCAGTAATTGACAGCTCATGGAAATCTCACCCACTTTGGGTGATACAGACTGGGGTGACCTGATAATCTATGTCAGGGAGGACAGCATTAGTAAGCTACCATTTTAGTTAAAAGGACCTGAGTTCTTGCTGTGTGCTGACTGGTCAGTCTCATATAAACATGCACATGTCACTAATATTAAATTGAAACATCTGGATGAGTCTGTCAGTGAAGGAAACAAACCAGTCAAAGCACACGAACTGAACTATTTTAGCCTTTCAGTTATAAATTAGTTTGTAAAACTTGAAGTAGTTCAAAGTGTCCACCCTGACAGATAATTTGGTCACCCTAACGCTGTCATCTTCAGTAAGGGACTGGTTTGTTTTCCTAAGACTTGTAACACCAAAGCCAGCCACAGGGGGAGCCCTAAGGCAGTTATGCAGTTCAGATCAGGTGATGCTGAAACAGGAAGTAGCCTGTGTTCTGTGGTGACTCATGTCTGTTGCTGCATTGGTCCCGTCGCACAGAAACGGCTGAAGTGAAACCCGCCATCCCAGGTGGGTCGCTAACTCAGAGCACCGCCGTGGATGAAACCGTGCTTCCGGCGGCTTCCCAGAACATCACGGCATACGCCCCTGACACTGAGACAACACAGGGCTTCAGCAGGTATGCTGCCGACCGCACCGTGAGTCCCCGGAGCCTTCATACTCACTGTGTGGCCAGGTGGACCGCTTTCCCCAGGGTCCTCCACTGTCTAGTCTCCCTCCCTGCAGGATGGACACCAGCGGACCCAGTGCGGTGTGTGAAACTCCAGAGAAGGCTCGACGGCTCGACAGAGGCCCCGCGGTGGACGACGTGCCGATGTCGTCACGTGCCGCAGGGACCAAAAGTAGGAGCGAGAGGCCTGTCCTTGGAACCACCGACAGCCGTCTGATGCTAAAGCACCCCCCCTCCGGGATCCAGCACAAACCCCCCCAGAAACAGGCCAGTTCTCTTACCGACTACTTCAAACCACTCAGCAAGAAGAGGTAAGTACCACGATGGCCCTGGACTCGTTCGGGTCTCCGTGATCCATTCAGATTTGCTCCCTACTGAGTGTATGCGATGTCACGTTGAAAGTGGATTCAAAGTGGATTGGTGGCGTTGGTGTGGCTCAGGCTGGCTTGGCCTCTCTGTGCCCCACGCTAGAATTCGGGAGGAGGGAGATTCTCCTCACCAGTCTGAAGCTAAGCAGTCCAGGCGAGAGCAGGAGGGACAGGAGGAGGGGATGGAGGTGGACAGGAGTGCCAGGCAGCCTCCAGCACCATCGGCACCCGAGCCCTCCGTCTGCACACCTGCATCCAACGGAGAGGGGGGCGAGCTGGGTCAGGACTCAGACGCAGACCTGGACCATTCGCCTGGACCCAACAGCCACAGGCCAGCCGTGGGCAAGAGGAAGGAGATACCCATGACCCACCTGTCGGAGGGCTGTAGCTCAGAGGTGGACATAGAGGAGCTGGAATCAATCATGTCAACACCGATGGATGAAGACGACCAGCAGGATGCCCCCAGCAAGAGGGCCCGTCTGGAGCCTGTGCGTAACATCAAAGAGGAGGAGCAGTCCTTTGAGGAGGTGAGATGGGAGTTCAGTTCGTCTCTTAAGGGGAGCTAGTAGCTTTGTGCTCAGGAACCCGGACTGGTCACCGGCAGGTTACTGGTGTGAATCCCAGCTGGGTGCAAAATGGGTCCCTCTGTGTTCATTCACATGCTACTTGCTTTCTAAATAATTCATTTGATATTAATATTATAAATAAGTCAGTGTCTGACCTCATGCACTTTTCCTGTTCTTAGTTTTTGTGTTGTGTTCCCTTGACAGCATTGAATGGGCTGTTGCTGCATTCCTGTCTGTCTGTGTGTGTGTCTGTCTGTGTGTGTGTTAAATAAACAGAATAATTCCCTTTGTGTGCTTCACCTCCGTGGGCTTCATATATGCTTCTGAGACGCAGTATAATGAGACTTGGCCTGGCTTCTCCTGTTCTAAGGCTGCCAGAGCGGACGGCGTAAGCCTCCCCAAGAAGCCAGAAGCTGAGGCTCAGCCCAGAGCCGCCCCAGTAAAGCCGGAACGTGCGGTGAGACCCGAAATTCCCTCGTTCTTGTCTCCCCGGCGCCGCTGTTATCTCTGGGTTTATCGCCTCGCCCCGTGCTCCGATTCAGGAGGTGAAGGCCGGCGTTAAGGCCGATAATGGAGAGGATCTTCCCAGAAATCTACTGGTGATTCAGTTCGAGTCCCTGCTGATGGACAAGCTGCCCAGGCCACGGAAGGAGCGTCAGCAAATCGGGGGGAAGAACTTCAAGAAGTTCAGGAAGGTCTGTCCGGCAGACACCCTTTGGAACTTCCTGTGCTAAAGTACTGCCAATGAGTTCACGCGCATAAACATACACTGCACGTGTGTAGTGGGTGATAGGCCATGACTGACGGGGGAGCAGACAGAACATTCCATGTGACCATGCCCCCACAGTCCAGTTCAGCCGCTACAGTTAATGTTAAGGAATACAGTCTGACTGATAGTGCTGCCTGTGTAAGTGCCTGATTGATCTCTTGTTTCTCAGGTTCCTGTGCCGGGGTCCTCTGGGCTGCCCAAAATCATCGGGGGCTCTGACCTGGTGGCCCACAACCGGGCGAAGAACTCCGAACTGGAGGAGTGGCTGAGAGCGGCGGCGGAGGTGCGGCAAGGGCAACAGCATGTTCAAGTGATGTGGAAATGTCACATGAAAAAAGGGAAACTAGCATTTCTAAGGTGTGAATCCTCTGCTTTATAGGAGGAAAGTCGGAATGAGAGAGAAGAGGCGCTGGGTGATGACCTGTTCAGGTATGTCTGCGTGAGGCACTTTTCAGTCAGGTATGGCCACCTTATATATAAGAAACATCCATATGCAGGTGTTGCGCCAGTTAAACCACTCTGTCCAGTTTAAAATATGCAGCATTGTTACTTTTTTTGAGGAATGATGGTGTTTTGGCTTACAGTTCTTGTTCAACTGAATATTTGCTGACTGATCCAGTGGAAAAGGTGGAAAACATGCAGTGCCTAAAATGGCCAGCAGCTGGCGTGATTACATGCCCTGGTGCTTTGTGGCAGCCCCATATACTTAAAGTACAATTAAGGTTCAAAACAAAGCACTGCAGATGTCTGTAATGTACGATTTCCTGGGTTCGTTGCTGGAATTTAGAGGTGATAATTAGCCAAAGCGGTGACCTTCCAGCGAGCCCCGATTAAGCAGACGCCGCACTCCCTGCCTGCACTGTGGCCCTGAACAAGCCTCCCATTCTAAAGAGCAGAATTTTTGATGGTTTCATTAACGAGTTAATGAAAGAGCCACATGCTCATGCACAGAGCAGGTGTTAGGTCGTTGTTTGCGGGTGAAGCATAGGCTGGTACTGGCCGGCTCTCTCAGGCTCACAGAGCAGGTGTTAGGTCGCTGTTCTTAGGTGGAGCGGGAGCTGGCACCGGCCGGCTCTCTTACGCTCACAGAGCCGACGTGGCCACCTGGGTCTGGTTTCAGCCGGCCTCTGCTTTGATCCGGCAGCACGGCCTCCGCGGCTTGTATCCCAGCCAAACGCCAGGGCCCACGGAGATGGCCCCTGCTCTGGTCCCATGGTAACCGGGAGTGGAAGTGCTGGCTGGTGCTGATGTCACCCCGTCACCGAAACACTCGCTCGACCCCATCTTCTGTCTCTGCATGTGTCTGCAGCAGCAGGGGGCTGCATTTGTAATGTCCTGCCCTTCTTGTTGTGTTTTTTTTTTTTCATTTTTATTTTTGATATAGACGTGATTCTCATTAATAATGAAATTTTATAAAATACTAAAAACATAAATGTAATTTATGCCGATTTCAGTTTAAGCCCTGCTTTCGTGGGAGTTCAGAGGTTTGTTGAAGCTCTAATACTAGACAATGGTAACAAGTGCCTCTGGATCCATTTCTCACAACACCGGCATCCCGGATTCCCCGCAGTCACATCCTCGTTATGCAACAACGATCAAACTTCCCAGCCTCCCACATACGGTTATGTCATGGTGGCTTAGCCTTGTGTTCTTAACGTGACTCGGCACCTCAGTGTACTGTGGTAAGGTGCACTATTCCTCAGAGGTGCCATATTGGTTTGTGTGCGAACCAAAACTCTGGGATTAGCCTGTGTGTTCCAGCCGGAGGAGGTAACTGCCATGCCTACATCCCAAGGCCCGCTTTCGACAGCAAGCCCCGCTTTCCGGTGGAGGAAATAGTAAAAAGATCACTTAGTGTCACACAGAAGTGTCATCAAGACAACCGACGTGTAATGGCTTCTGCTACGATCACCTGCCTTTGCTTCCAAAAGGCCAGCATGCTTAAGAATCGGGAAGCCCGTCAGGGCCAAACGTGGAGTGGCTTCCTGTCGCGTGGGGACAGCGAAGGTTGCTTAGAGACCACATTAGGTCATGATCTCGTACTGGTTCTGAAGCTGCGATAGTTTCCAGGCCGGCCAGGGACAGCACAGTTGGGGGGGGGGGGTTTTAGTGAAGCGAAAATGTCTGATCACTGAGTCATGAATGTTGGTCAGTCATGCATGGGAAAGGAACACGGAGTCTGCAAAGAACACATTTCTGCTGTGTCAGTGGCACCAAAAGACACTGCACAGATTTTATTGCGCAGCGCTGGCATAGATCTGCCGTTCTTTCTCCAATATTTTGATTTTCTGAATCAAACGCCTGAAGTTCGTGATTTTTTTTTTTCCTCCTCCTTTTTCTAGATATAACCCAAGACTATCCAAAAGAAGATGAGGCCCGTACCATGGGCCAGGAATGAATCAACATTTCTATAGCTCACTCGCTTGTGGTGTTTACCCTGGGAGAAGTTCGTGAAACAGCCCTGTCCTTGATATGAGTGAATGTCCCACTTCTCATTTTCCCTGCTTTTCATGAGTCCACACGCTGCGCTACTGACAGCAAGTAATGTAACAATGTTTGTGTTAAGAATAATTTTTAAAACATTTTATTTGTTCATAATAAAAAAAAGTACTATGTACAAAACATTAAAACCTCATTTGTGTTTAACGTTACATCATATTCGACTTAAATTCGATTTAAATAAACATGCTGCTATCAGCTTGCACAGCTTAGGTTAGGAGATGTGGTTCAGTCCCCGTACCCGCCACTGCCCCCCCCCGCGATGTTGGGGCCAACATGGCCCCAAGCACAGTGCTTCATCTTCTCATCTGTATCAGGTTTGGTGAAAACGAGAGCCGGAAGGGGGAATCGACACGTTTTGGCAGTAGATGACCATGGAAATAGTTTATTAAACAAATAATTTCCCTAATGGAACTAATTAAATCTCTTGCCCTACTGAACTGGTTAGCTGTGATAACTGGGCTGGAAATTGGGATATTGTACACTAAAAAAAAATAAGAAAAAGAAGATAAACGGTTTCCTAAATCAGGAGCAAACATTCCCAGCTGTAGACGGTTGGCACGGCGCTCTTTCTATACCAACGTTGGCATTTGTTGCTTGTCAGTGGATTGCAGGCAGGGACTGGCCAAGGGCCAAAGAGGCATCCTTGCACACTGGGAGCACAACCTGCTTGTATTAATGATCAAGTTTTTTTTAAAATAAATGAACTCCCTTCCTGTTTAGCCTCAGTTCAGGTTTTTGGCACAGTATAGAAATGCAGAGAAGAGCTTCTAACACTAAATCATTTACAAAGGGATATTCTGGGGTGCTTTCCCAATCATTAACTTACATTTAACATTCATCCTTTTTTAAAATACAGATTTGCATAGGAGGCCTCAATGAGACCTGGTGTCGGCCCATTTCAAAACGCCAACAAAACGTTTGGTAAAACTGGGCATTGAGATTGGCACTGCTGAGTCTTTTGAGTTGTTTAAATTAATCCAGTGAAACAAAAAACATAACTTATTTCAGCTGCCTGGTCCCTAAACAAACATTTATCTTTTGGTGGTCAACAGAGACATGTCTGAGACATCAGGATGAATAAAATCGAATTCTCTGAATCCTCAGACCCAGTCTTGTATCTTTATCCTTCACAGTACAGTAGATTGATCACTGAGAATTTGCCTTCTGCATCTCTAGGCTACAGTCACTTGTACACTTTCAAGTTTTAAGCATGTTGCACACTTTAAAAAATTGAAGGCTGCACAGCATACAAACAATAAACATGGCACAGGCTCTTTTCCCATTCTCGCATTCCCTGCCCACCCCCATATTTAAGCTATCCCCCCACCTCCACTATCAGCAATCAACTTCCCTTTCTTTTTTTGTCTTCTCAGGCAGCTGGTAATGCCAAGAGCGCCGCCCTTCAGGAAGCGTACAAAATTGTCACCAACCAGAGGACCCATGGCAAAAAGGCTAGCCTCTTTCACGCACTCAAATGTGTAGGGGTGGATGTCAATGGGGTTCTGCTTGCAGGAAATAGGCTTGTGGGGATCAAGGCCAAGATATTGGCCTTGATCTTTGAGGAAAAAGAGGTTGGGATTGGTGCCGATGAGCACCAAGGCCATGGAGATCTTAAAGGTCTTCAAATTGTTGCCATTCCTCAGCACGCATTTTACATCAGGCTGAAAGGAGACGACACAGTGCTCAGGGAAACTGGTGTAGTCTGGGAACAGGCCGGAGGCAGCGGCAGCGTGGCTCTGTGAGCACATCATGTGGTAGACCTTGTGATATTCTGGGTACATCGTCTTGGGCAGCTGCTTGAAGATCATCCCCGGGTCATCCACGCGCTTCCTGAAGGCGTGCAGCACGGTGACCCCACTGCTGTGGGCGAACAGCGCGGCATCGGCCGCGCTCAACCCTGCGCCCACGAGCAGCACTGGGTCCGACTCCCGGCCGAGGTTGCGCTCTCTGATGGCTGCCCCCAGGGCACACATACTGTGGAAGACAAACGGCAAGTTCTCCCCTTCCACTCCCAGTCTGGCTGGAGAGTCAGAGGCACCGGTGGCCAGAACCACATTTTCTGCAAAGAGGCTAAACGGCATATGGGTGTCCCCTTGAACACTCTGGTGGCCCCTGACTTCCCAGAGAGCCGTGGTTGGCACGCTGGGGGCACCTCCTTTCACTCGTAGCTCCATTTCTCCATCAACTGCGGCCCCCTTATGCTCCCTGTGAAGCTTCTGTACAGAGGTCACATATACATTGTCCACAAAATTCTTCTGGAGACCCATGAGCTTCACATAGTTTCTGTAGTAGGAGGAAATCTCTTCTGGCGTGGCTCTGTCGTTTGCCTTTCCCCTGGAAGAGGCACAGGACGTGTTCATATAACAATCTTGCAGAAATGTACATGGTTACTACGAGCCTCTGGTGTGAGACGGACGGCTGAGGCGCCAGTTACCTTCGCTTCCCTGTGGCTACATCTCTATAGTTTACCCCAGGGAGCTCCATCCAAATTCCCAGGCTGATCGTCAACATGGATCCCTCCATTGCCTAAAAGCAGGTCGAGAGCATTAAGGCGCTTTCCCACCAAAGTTCTAGAACCTACGTCCTGGTTTTGAGTTTACTGGGCCATCTCGATTGGGAACTTATGTAGTTCCTGGTCACTTTAGTATGTCACTTTCCCATCACACAGCAAGAGCCATGACCTTTATTCTATAAAGGCAGACTAAAACAGGTTTAACGTCATGTATTTTCAAACAAAACTACAGCATGTCAAAACAGTGGAGGTTGAGTGAATTGTTTTATTTATTGGGAGGGATAGGTTGCGTGGTATAAAAATATGGGACAAATTTTATTTATACTGCCCAGAACATTTATAATTCATTATTAAATCTGGCCACCAGACTGATGTTACATACTGCATAGAATAAAAAAACGATGTAATGATATTCCACCAATAAACACGGGTAAGTTTCACCACTTGACGCACCTTTGATGCAGAAATAAGATGCAAGCAAAAAGTTATTTATTACTGCATTTAATGTAATTGAGATACAAAAATAATTCCATCTGCTAATTTTTAGCTTGACTACCTGTCTCTTTTCTATGAACTTTCGGATAACTTCCAATTTAGTGCCGTTGCTTGTGGTTAACCAATCAGCAAAGTTTCTCTCTATAAGCCACACCCAGTAATTCTGGCTCAAGCAAAATGTATCCACTCTGAAGCAGGGACTAAAGAAAGGTTCAGGAACTACCTCCAAGGAATTACAATTGTAGTGGTCTGAGTTCCTGCTGCCTGATAAAGGTTCCTGCAGTGGGAAAGCCACTTTATGTGGCACTATTTGTTTCAGCATAATATTTGAGCAGAAAAAAATCTATGTAAAATGAGAATTTTTAATCAGTTATATTTATATAATAAATGAATGTGACATAGACCACAAATTTCCAAGCCACCCCTATTCCATATATGCGTTTTGTCTCCACCACAAGCCCAGAGGAAGACCTTGAAGATACTAAGATGTTAGTTGAATCATATGTGCTGGTGGTGGCATTGAACAAATGTAGAGTAATTGGGGGTATCAGGGGAAGGTCTGGGCAGTAGAAGAAAACATATTTCCAGAACAACTGGCTTCTGTCTGCAAGAGTATCCTGTGGTCCATGAGGAGAAACTCACATTCCAGGCACCCCCAGGCGCAGCTCGACCCAGAACCAAGTGGGGAACGTGGTGCTGGGTCTCCAACCTCCACTGGAGTACGGAGGGTAAATCGTAGCCCGCGTCTGCATTGGGGTGCAGCAGCGTGTCGAACAAGACAGCCACGGGGTTGGTGGAGCGACCCTCCAGGCCTTCGCTCAGGTACTCTAAGTCCTGAGGAGAAGATGGCCAATCAGTGCTAAGTCCTAAGGAGAAGATGGCCAATCAGTGCTATCCATGATGCACCTTCACAAATGGGTCTGAGAGAAGAGATACTTAGTACTTAGTACTTCTTTTCAGCATATATGTATAATTAGTCAAGTGGTAGACATCTTGTGAGATAGAAAATATAGTTAAAAAAATGTGGACACCCCTATTAATTAGACAAATTTGACCAATTAAGCCACACCCAAAGAGCACACAAATATACAAATATGCAATCTTCAGTGACAAACACAGAATAATGGGTAACTTTCAACTTGGCACCATAATCTGATGCTGTTTTACCAACAAGCCCGTTTGCCAAATTTCTGCCCTGCTGGAGATGCCCTGGTCAGCCTCTAATGACTGTGAAGTGGAAACATCTGAGAACAAGTTCTGCTGGGAGGTGGTCGGCAATGCAAGCTCGCAGGAATGGACCTAATAACCCAACATCCATACCCAGGCTGATTGGCTGCAAATCCCACCAGCAACGTTTCAGAATCTAATGGAAAGGTTTCCCAGGAGTACAGAAGCTATCAGAGCAGCACAGAGCACAGCAACTTCATATTAATACCCTTGGCTTCAGAATGCGATGTCAGACAAGTTGGTGTCCACATACTTTTGGTCAAATAGTATACATGATTATTGTTAGGAGAAGTAGTAAATCTGAGTATAACTAACTGTTGAACAACTAACTGAGTGTGGCTGATTACTGACGCCAGTGATTCATGACCTGCTCAATGATGGCAAGGTACTTTGATTCCTGCAGTTTTCTGAAGAGGACTGGATTTGGATGAACTGCTCCAGGGTCCAGGTAAGGTGTATAGCCGCTGAGTAAACAGGATAAGCATATTCCAGATGGCCCATTGCCTGGGAATACAGGAGCAGAGTCTGCTCTTATTTTACATGTCAAAAGTGAGATTAATGCAGGTAAATCTAAGGCATGGCAGACAAGCAAAATTCTGTGCATGCAGTGATTTTTTTTAAATACAGGGTTTTATGTCAGTTATAGGAAAATGATGTAGGACAAAAGGAGGAATCTACTGGACAAGCTTTTATCCTAAGGAATAGACGGTAATAATTTTTTTGATTGTTAAGTTAGCTAATAACTAATTCAGTGGCATTGATCCATCCATCCATCTTCTAACTGCTTATCAGGAGATCGGTCCAACCATCCATCCATCTTCTAGTCACTTATCCTATTCAGGGTCAGAGGTTGACCTGGATCCTGCGTTATCAATTTAACCTACTGCTTTTTATATCTGAAATAATTTCCAGCAACCTTATTAGAAATGGTATCTTCCAGGCCCATCACCTTAACTCTCCTGCTGTGATTTGTATTAATGAATGTGTTCAGTTCATTTGATGAGGCTCTCACCGATGATGATCACTGGCAAGGTAACGGGCTGCTCCCCAAACAGAGAGTTTTCCTCCAGGAAGGGCATCGTGGCAGCCAGAGCTGGCACTGGCCACCAAGGGTCTGCTCTGTCACTGCATGCAATGGAGATGACAGCCATCAAGTACTGCATTTACCACCTATGGGTCAGAGTAATATACACACTTCAGTTTTATCCATTAGGGTTGCCAACTCTCATGCATCTGGCATGATGCTCACACGTTCTGATTCTCACAAGCAAGAAATCTCATGGCAAATCTGCATCATTCCATTATAAACTGAAACTTATATCTACATCAAAAGTATCCAGACCATCGCAAACCCTACAGACTATTTACAAGGTAATGAAACTGTAACATACATATAACTGCGTGTGCAGACTGGACTCGAATTGAAAATTAGAAAATTTACAAAAAGTTGGCCACCATGTTCCATTAGTACATCATTGTAAGGTGCACTATACGGCAAAATGTATCTGGACACCCCTATTAATTAGAGGAATTTGATTAATTAGGCCACACCCATTGCTGACAGAGGTATATCATCAGTATGCAGGCATGCAATCTCCTGCAACAGTGCCATCAGAATGTGTGATCACTCCAAAGAAGTTAGGCACTTTCAACTTGGCACCATAGAAAGATACCATCTTTCCAACAAGTCAGTTTCTGTCCTGCTGGAGATGCCAAACTCGCAGGAATGGACCTACAGTAATAACCCAACATCAATACCCAGGCTGATTGGCAGCAAATCGCACCAGCAACGTTCTAGCATCTAATGGAAAGGTTTCCCAGGAGAACAGAAGCTATCAGAGCAGCACAGAGCACAGCAACTTCATATTAATACCCTTGGCTTCAGAATGCGATGTCAGACAAGTTGGCGTCCACATACTTTTGGTCATATAGTCTACCTTTAGGCCTAAAATCATGCATCATCCTCAACAAATGATTCTGCTAACCAGACTAGGGCTGGAAGAAAGTTAAGTGCCACAGTGAGATACTTCACTTGTCTAATCCTTTGATATGAATACAAGTTGAAAAACCAACACTGCTTGCATTCTTCCTCAGATAATCAGTCATTAGCATAAAAGACAGGTAAAATACACAGGGATTACGAAATTTTCCACAATTTATTAACATTCTGAAAACACACCACAGTAACAGTAAATTCTCCTGCCTTCACAGACTGCTGGCCTCCCTGAGGACAGAATTAAAGCAGTTCATGACTGCAAAATCTCCGTACTAACACCGATTCACACTGTGCTCCAATTTATCTTCCCATGTTAAAGTTCATTAGTGCAGAGTCATCGCACTGCAACAAAAGCAAATTATCAAAGGCTCAGACGTGGGGCACCGATGTGCCATCGTGCACTGAAAGACACAAATCCCTGAGATCACACGGCGTGCCAAATTATCCGCACGCCGCTGTATGTCTGCTTTGTGTGCTGTGACATGTAGCAGCTACACTTATTTTATCATTGTTGTTGTTGTTGTTGTATATATTTAGACCCTTATTTACACTTTTCCTTTAAAGGGTTTTCATTCTGTGGATTATTAAATTCTCTGAATCGTGGCGTCAACTTCGGTGGCCTCTGGCTTTGGGCCTGAAGCTGGTATTCACATCCATTCACAATTTAACCCTCTCTTAACCACATTTGCTCACGAAGCGCTGCTGTTCCGTTGCCTTTTATTTGCCTGCTGCTGCTCTTGCATAAATGCAAACAGCGTCACTGTCACAGGACCAGCAGCCACCAGCTCCACCGCACTGCTAGCGCCGCCCACAGCCTTACTCTCTATTACCTGCTACAGTGTCATGCTAAAATCCACAACCCTCTTTTGACGTTTAATTTTGTGATACTCCACCCCTGCATGACGTTTTCCATCCATCCATCTTCTGTAACCACTAATACTATTCGTGGTCACGGGGGACGTTCTCCATTAAACCATTTACAAGTTTTCCAAACGTAAAATATGATCCACAGAATCACACCCCGTGTCACTGTAGTCATGGCTATGTTTAAGCGCTGTGTAAAGTTTCTAAAGTACGCGAACTAACCGATGAAGCCAGTAACAACAGGGTTAAAACAAATCATATTGACGGCCTTTGGAAGCCGGACGATAAGCAATTGTCAGCTGGAGTTATTTTCGCTGAATGGCAGTGGTATGTGTTGATAAAGGGGATGCTGGCGATGGTCTGCGAGGCTGGAGGCTCCCCCGCACCGCGGAGACAGGAATGCTGACCCAAAGCAAGACAAGTGTGGTGGACAGATAGCTCAGGCCGTCGGGGTCTCTGGGTTCCTCACTTCATTATAACGAATCCATCCAAGTATAATGTCTGTGAAATTTCTACAGAATTCTGTTTTACAACAGTAAATCAAACAATGTAAACATTAACAAACATATGTATAAAGCCACGTGTAAAAGATCATTAAGATTGCTTACTTTTTAATTATCTGAAGCTAAGCGAAGTGTTAGCTTTTTTAAAAATGTAAAATGTAGGACACCGTGCAAATTGATTTCTACTTCTTTTTAACAAGAAATACAGAAGTAATAAACTTTTACTCACCAGTACCAATGACCATTTTAGAGTTACAGATTGCTGTTCTCAAAAAAAACCCTCAGGTAACAGTATTATTGAAAGTGAAATGTACTGTACTATAATATATACTTATTCACGTTTAATCTTCTACTCCGATAACACTGATGGGGCAACAGTTTCGACATTAACACTGATTTCTGTGAGATCGTGACTTGCAGCTGCGCACACTTTCGCGGGGACCCGTGTTCCCCATTATCTGCCTGGTGAACACTTAGCTGAGTGTGAGTGTCGCGCGCTTACAGCCCCCGAAGATTACGTAAAGGAAAGCCTTTATTTATTCGCAACTCTTAAAATGGCAAGTGCAGTCCCAGCCGCTGTCTGTTTCCATGGCCGTGGAAGTGTACACAAAATGCATGAGGAAATCGAAAATCTAGGCTATGGCACCAGCTCTTATCAAATTTAGGTCACGTTCACGGTCATTCTACCAATACCAGACGGTACATGAAATCCTTTTTCACATCCACTTACCTCTGCACAATTGTATTTCCCAAGCGCAATCCTTCCTGCTCCGGTAGTCCAATGCCTGCTAATTCTAAGAAGCATAAATAGCGCTGGTCATTAGTGGGAGGATCTATCCGAAGTCATGAGATTACATGATCCCCCCCCTTCTCCACGGATGCCACTACTGCGGGGTAAAGTGGACACTATCGAGTGACGAAATCTGTCATTGGCGCCCCGACTACAAAGCTACTACGGTAAATATAAAATACATTCTGAATAAAAGCTCCGTCCAAAAATGCGGCGCCGTTCTGAACTGAAAATAACCAGGATGTAATATAGAGCATCAAATCAGACAGTGATTCTACGCTGAAGTGGAGCAGGAGCGCAGTTCCTGCAGACCTGCTGATCTCTGCTGAGACGCTGCACATTAGACGATTATTCTTTTAAAGAGGGAACATTTAATTAATAAAATAAACAGATAACAGGACTATAGGCTTCTGAATAATATGACAATAACAGGCTTCACAATAAAACATTTGTGTAAAAATGTGTGACAATCATTTCCTGTAACAGTATTTCCTGCCATAGTAAGTATAGTAAAATTTGCATTACAAGTTAACAAATGTATCTCGTTAAACAAAATTACGGTAGATACAGTTTAAGCCTAGTTATGTAATTTAACATTACTTGATTAGGGAATTATTGGCTAATTAACATTACTTTATTAGCGCAAAGGGCATTCTAAAACGGTATCTAATAAAATTAATAAAATCATAAGACATGTGCATATCCCTGACCCCTGTATATTTCATTACTCCCCCATGCTTTTCATTTTCATTCATTTTTGCCTTCACTAAAATTGTCCCTTTTATTGTTCCGTACCCGTATTATGTGTTACCATAGTAACTCCCACGCGCTACCAGTGCAGCAAAATTTCTTATCTGTGTAACCTTACCTAAAAATACATATATAAAGAAACAGTTTTCTACAAATATTTAAAGAGTGCTATGACTCATAAGCAGTAAACGTGGCGTTATGGTTAAAATCTTCGGTGATATTGGCCCATACGTTTCTTTACTGTTTCAGGTTTCTATATTTAGGCTTTAACTTAATTACTGTGCTGTCCATGACAGTCATGTCCGATGACTTTAAATTATTATTTATAGTTGCCTCTGACTGTTTTTCTGTCTGCGGTATTCTCTTGTACGTCTGCTTTTGCCTATAGACAGCAAATAAGACATGGTGAGTTTCAAATGAAAGCGTCATATTAAAATGCTTAATTAGTAGGTATATGTGCAAAAACTGCTGCAGAAACTGGCATTGCAGTTGTTATATACTAGTGACCGCCTCAAAATTCGTCATTGTGTTACATTAGCAAGCCCATTGGCGAATAGAGAAGACTGGGGTTACGTAGTGCTTGACTTCTTGATCGGATCATATCTACCAATTTCCAGGCCGAACAATTAGTGGCATACAATACAATATTATTACCCATATAAGCAAAATATTGCAAGTTTTTAAAAAATTCATGCGAAAATTTATGGAGTGGTAAACGCCAAATCAATGCCATTATTTTCATTATAAAGGGATATACGTTAGTTGAAAAGAAAATATTTAAACACTGGGAATTCCATAACTTTGTTTTTTTTTTAATCGAAACTGTTTTTAAGCAGCAATGTCATGTTTATGTGCATAATTTGTAGCAACTGGAAATACGCTACTTGAGGTTTCTTAATCCTTGGTGTGTAACGTTACCTCCCACCTCCGGGGTTTGAGTTCCAATCCCACCTAGGCTCTGCGCAGTTAGGTTAATATGCGTCCCTATAAGTGTCCTGCCATAGAGCTGCGTCCCGCCCATGATACCCCAGTGCTGTATACTATGGTGCTTGAAACAAGCTGCTCATACCCCTGCGACCCGACCAGAATTAGCGGATATATAGATCAAGAATTTATCTTCACTTGCCAGGGCGCAATGCGTGGTCGCGATAACACGCGAGAACGAGTCTGGGTTTCTATTGGTCTCTGTGTGATTGACGCTGAGCTCCTCCAATGGGCTACCGCCGAGGCGTGAACTTCCTCTTTCTCAAAAACGTGTGGTCTCGTACTTTCGGGGATGTTTCGAATGTGTGGTGCTGGAATAATGAGTTGGAATTTATCTTACGGAATGGTCTATTAAGAATGACGTGATCGACAGCTGCAAAAAAGAACATGGTTTGGATCAGTCGTGTTCGTCTGAGGAAGGTTTGTGTGACGTATCAGTTCTGGCTGGGTGTACGTGCGGACACTTGGCGTCATTGGCTTCTCTCTGCAGTGCAGGGGATCATTCCATCGTTACAGAAATTTATTTTGATCCTCCTCTTAATCCTGCTTGTGCCTTTGAATGTAATTCCCATTTCAGAAAGTCTAATGTTTCATATGCATTAAGGGAAAAGTTGAGGTGTCAAGGTCAGGCGAATTGGTTTAAATGCAGGGATCTGCTCCCCAGTACGGAGATAAGCCGAGAAATGAATGAGCTGTCAGCTGCATGGAACCATGTGGCATTTATACCGGAAGTCGGCGCCCTGACGTAGCGCAGGGACAGCCTTGATTGACCGCTGGAAGGTGGTCTGGCTTTCCGTTCAGCCTGAGGGATCGAGGGAAGGGGGAAACATTCTTCAACGTATATAGGCGGATGGAGAATAATGCATTAAAAAATAATAATACAGCTTTATTGGTTGTAATTACTGATAGTACTCTTTGTAAGAGTAGTACTGAAATATTCTATTTTCTGAATAAATGGGCAAATAAATGTCATCAAATAGTTTTGGAAAATATAAGTGACGGAATTGTGGTTGAATTTTGGAGGAAGCAGGTTTGCTTCGTGTAGCCCTGTCCAGCTGCTGTAGCCGTCTCCTCTTCTGCCCACAGTATGGCGGCTTTGTGGACAACCTCCGGCTTTATGTCAAAGGGGGCAGCGGAGGCATGGGGTTGCCCCGCCTGGGGGGCCAAGGAGGGAAAGGTGGCGATGTGTGGGTGATAGCCAAGGAGAGTATCACCCTGAAGAAAGTCAAGGATATGTACCCCCAGAAGAGGCTGGTGGCAGGAGTCGGCACCAACAGCAGGTAAGGCTGTCTTTATTAACCGGAGAGGGTGCAGAAATAGCTGATTGACTGGCATCCTGACCAGGGTCTCTCTGCCCCCTCCTTACTTGGATACTCTCACTGCGACTCTATAAAGACTAAGCAGTATGAAGATGGGTGTATGATGCCCGCTGTTAATTTAGCCGTGAGGTTAGAGTGAGTCATAGGCTCATCCTTTATGTCATCAGGTTGCTGTGGTTGGCTGTTACATATTTTTTTAGATGCATTGTTTTCTCCATTGCTTCCTTGTTCCGATGCTCATTCTTTTAAAAATCTGCATCTTGTTGGGCCGCTCAGCGCTGCTGCTCTTCTTAACAAGACAGTGAGAGAGGCATGATGTGACATGTTTACAGTCATCCTTAGGTCACCGAGGTCCCCCTCCCCACAAGCTCGACAGTAGAGCAGAAATTCCTCGTCCTTGAAGAAAATGTCACCTCATTGGCCTTTTCAAGAAAATCAAGAGTTTAGTGTATGGACTTAAGTGGGATGAGCTAATTTAATCAAAATAAATTGAGCTCATTGATCAAAAGCAGTAGGATCCTGCATAGAACACATGGCCCAGAACATGGATGAGTGATTGTATTATTTATAATAGCTTTCTTACTTTATATATATGGCAGTTTATGTAATAGTTGGGTTGGGTGCTGGACTGGGCAGCAATGGGGGGGGCTTTGCGCATGGGTAGCCTGCTGGTGGGACTCCCTGACCTCGTCTATTTCAGCATCCGCGCTCTGAAGGGCGACAAGGGAAATGACCGGCAGGTTTCTGCCCCGATCGGCATCGTCGTCACCACCGACAACAGGAGAATTCTGGGTAAAGCCCCCGCCGTGAACCTGTCGCCATGTCTGTTGACACCGTTTGTGGGGCCGGCAATGCCTGAATGAGGGAGTCTAACTGCAGGGGAGCTGAATGTCGTGGGCGATAAGGTCCTGGTGGCACGAGGAGGTCAGGGCGGGTCCTTCCAGACGGGATATCTGCCCAATAAAGGCCAGGCTCGGCACATCCGGCTGGACCTGAAGCTGATTGCCGACGTGGGCCTGGTGGGGTGAGCAGCCTGCTTGTCTGTCTGAGCTCCGCAGTGCCTTGGCACCACTGTCAGCATGGAGAAGTAGGACAGGCCTGTTTTAGTCCAGCTTCTCTGTCCCCCAAGGTTTCCAAATGCGGGTAAATCGTCTCTACTGGCTAAACTGTCCCACGCCCGGCCTCAGGTCGCCAGCTACCCATGTGAGTGCTCCAGGATTTCTTCCTTTTTTTGGAACATTTTTGTTCTTGTATCTCTGATCAGTTTGGTTCTTGGTTATTTCCTGATTGCTGTAGTATTTAAATACAGTCGTGTTTGTTTGCACTGAAGGCCAAAACACGGCTTTGCAGTTATTAACCTCAGATGGCATTTGCATTTTTTTTTTTTCAAATCTATTCTTAATGCTTCACTCTTCAGCTGATGAATTTAAATGCATGAAAATACTGACGTGTTTCATCTTCCAGTCACCACTCTAAGACCAGAACTTGGGAAAATCATGTACAACGACTACAAGCAGGTAAGACTAGGCAGAAGCGGGAGTCTGTGGGGTGCGGACGAGGGCCTGGTGGGGGGTTGGGGGTTAAATCAGGATAAATTTCTGCTTATTCCGTACTGTGAAGTACCTTCTATTTAGTTAGGTAGCTGGGATGTTTATCCAGAGAGCTATTTTGTTTATTTAGTTCACCTAAGTAATTACAGTTAAACCTTTATGTGTGCAGTGAACCTGCTCAGGTCCTTAACCAGTGCGCCCTCTACTGGTCATATTAATATTTTCTAGGTGTCTGTAGCTGACCTTCCAGGGCTGATTGAAGGTGCTCACATGAACAAGGGCATGGGCCACAAGTTCCTGAAGCATGTAGAGAGGACCAAGCAGCTGGTGTTTGTGGTAGGGGTCCCTGCTGCCTGTGGCTGGGATGTTCGGGGGTTTTCATATGCTTACATTAAACAGCTCATGCTAAACAACAAAGGTTGGAGGTGAAGAACTCTAAAGACCTCCCTGCCTCCCTCTCTTCTCCCTCGCTCCCTCCCTCCCTTCTCCTTGACTCTGCCCTGCCCCCACCCCAGGTGGATGTCTGTGGTTTTCAGCTTTCAGCCAAATCCCCATTTAGAACAGCATTTGAGACAGTGCAGCTCCTGACCAAGGTAATGTCTGCTTGTATGTAATGGTACAAAAGTGGATCATGTATGTAGGTTTTCTTTTGTGACGAGATCAGAATGCCTGAAATCCAGTGTTAGGCATTTCAGGTCCAGAAACTATAAATCTGCACTGCGATTTTGTTTCTACCAATTAGTTGTGCATTAAGGTGTCACAGTCACAGAGCACTCAGCTGGTTGGTTGATTTGTACTTTTGAACCTGAAATGCCCAACACTGATAAATTCTGCCTATAAATACATCTGTCTTGGCAGGAGCTGGAGCTGTACAGTGATGAGATGCTGTCCAAGCCAGCATTTCTTGTGCTTAACAAAATGGATCTTCCAGACACAGAGCAGAAGCTGGAGGAGTTAATGGGACAGCTTCAGAACCCAAAAGGTACCATAAGAAAATCTGGTTAATCCTCTGCCAGCCGCATGGTTTGTTATGGACCTGAACAGAGATGCTGAATTTTAAATACCCCTGAGTTTGACTCAAAGGTCTCTTTGCCAGACTTTGCCCACTTGTTGCCCGATGCCATGGTGCCGAAGAGCAGTTTGTCCTTCAGGCAAATCCTGCCTGTCTCTGCGCTGACCGGGCACGGCATCGAGGATCTGAAGGCCTGCATCCGGCAGACGCTGGACGAGCAGGCCGCCTTAGAGACAGCGGACCTGCACCGAGCTTGTCTACAGGAGCTGCGTGAGACGGCGTGGTCTAACTCACACAAAGACTCAACTGGCACAGTCTGACATGCTCCTCTCTGGCTAGGCGCTCGACTTGCTTGATCTGATGCATTTCAAAGCCTTTTGGAGCCTGCTTAGCTCTGGCGAGGTACGTCACTTGTTTGGAGTGCAGTGCGCGACCCATCTCACTTGCTCAAGCTGGGCGTGGGCCTCTTTAGCTGTGAAATAACTGTTGTCGCCGTCGAGTATGACATCAAGAACAGCTGAGTTTTAAAATACTTGACCAAGACCCATGCCTCTCCGTTTGATATTGTTTGGATACTTTTTGTTAGTTATTAATAAAACTTGTCAATACTAGGTACTGTTATGGTGTGACATGTGACACAGGAAGCAGATACAGACCCATTTCGATGAAAGTTTTATTTTATATTAAATATATTACAATACTGAATGATGTAAGAAAGAAAATATGGGCATTGATTTTTGCATTGTCTGTCTATGTACAGCACACAGAGGAAAAGACTGCAGGAGATTGATGTGCGTTAGGTGCAATACATGCCCTGAAAGGGAGGGGGGGCAACAGGTTGGCGGATGTGAGTGGTGGGGGGTGCACGTGAGATGCCCTGCCACGTGCGGAAGGTTCTTATTTTGGGCTGGAGTTTGGAAGACTCTTGTGGGGGTGTCAGGACAGTGAGGTGTGGCAGTCTGGAGCCAACAGATACTGGGAGCTGGGATGTGCCCCCCCCACACGCATTGGGGTGTATCTGATCCCTGGGCCTCTGAAAGCATGGGGGAGGGGAGCTGAAGGCTCATCATAACCTACGTGCACTATTGCTTTAAATGTCAGCACTTCCCCGTCACTCAGGGAGTACCAGGGGTGGGGCGCCGCAGAACTCTGCTGGGGGCCCCTTGTGTCAGTGGTGTGGTGCTGCTGCGGTCTGGATTTGCCTTATTTGCTCACAGAGCCGCAGTCCAGCCAACTAACCGGCCTCCCACATACATCCAACTCCACAGATCCTGGGACTGAAGCAAGTGCCCATGTGGGAGTTAGAGCGGAATAAAACGGGCATTGTCATTATATAGGACGCTTTAAGGTAACGGCACAGTAATATGAATCCCGTTTTGTGATCTTACTATATTGTATACAGCTGCTTTTGTTCTCATCACCAGTGCCCATACAAAAAAAACGAAAGCATATTCATTAAGATACAAACAGCAGGCCTAATAAACATCGCAAACGTACACGGGGGACGCGCCGTATCCCGCCGAGCATCTCCGCGGTGTCGCCCGTGTCGGGGTAGGGTGACAGCGCCATCTCCCATGTCACCGTTTCATATTTAGTATTCCCGGGTAACAAAAAAAAAAAAAAAAAAAAAACGGTGCTCAAGAGGCAATACATTCTTTCGTGAAAACAACAGAAAAATAACAGCTTAATTTACGGCAACAATGGAATAATGTCCGATGTAATCCATGAAATTCTGCTTGATGCTTCACCTTAGAGAAACAACTCGCACACAAACCTTAAAACGGAGGGTGATACTTCTCAGTACTTATGACTGTATTAAAAAAGAGGACATACTGCATATTTCACAATTTACAGGACATTTTCATATATATATATATATATATATATATATATAAACAAAAATGCTTGTATGAAATGCTGCTTTTATCAAAAAAATCCCCATTAGGTCCTCCCGCCCCCCGTCGAACACCTTGAGAAAACTGTACACTTTCCATGCCCCCCCCCTCATATCTCCCCATCAAGGCGGACCTGCTCTCGCGGCGGACCGTCTCGCGCTTCTAGGCATTCACGGTGATCACGTGATCCGCTTTAACGGGCCAACCCGGCCTCTTAAACCAGCACACGTGACTTCTTAAAGATCAGGCTAAAAACTTGTAAATTTACATTCTTTGAGAACGAAAATGAACCTGAAATCTGTATACAATCAGACAGGAAATACTGTAATCGGAAGAGTAAAATAAAAAAAAAAATGGTGAACGAAACTATGCTTGGGGCAAAGGGCTAAGAGAGGAGCGGGACGTTTTGTTTTTCTTTTGCTGCATTCTAAAAGGTGCCCTTAAAACACTGCCCTGGTGACCTGTACATATTTACAACCACCTACAGAAACCCAGGTGAGATGTCGGGCGTGGCGGGGCTGCGTGTGACCTGCGACTAGCTGCGAAGCTAAGATGCAAAAGGCGTAGCGGCTCGTCGGGAAGCCTAAACGGAAATAAATTTTAACGGCTTACATAACTGCCACCTTCCACATGCTGCCCCCTACTGAGTTTCGCTTATTTTTAAACACTACAAGGAGTCGATAAACAGAGGTTAATCATGCATACAGTGTTTATTTCTACAGCGGCTGCGTGCTTCAAAATGTTAAATAGATCCTGCTTACAATTTCCTGTTCGAAATACATCGAATAGAGCACCAATCGAAACGGAGCGATTGTGTGGGATGCCTGGGGAAGGGGTCATTTAGAGCCCCCTCGCTGTTTTTTTAATTTATTTATTAATTTACGTGTTAATTCGCTCATTTTCCGTGGGACTGGCTGGCGCGATCGGACGCTAAAGTTGCGCTATTCGATGCACGGAGGTTCAGTCAGCTTGGCGCTGTAGTGCCCCCTGCAGGGCGGGCTGGTCCGGGACGTCTTCGCCACGTCCTCTTTTTAGGTATACGTTTTGCATTGTCCCTTCTTTTCATTCATATAAAAGCAGACAAAAATGTAGTTCTTAAGTGTTGCTGAGCAAATACGAGGGACCTTATATCGATGTTTCCCATAGCTGTAGTGAGACAGAGGAAAAAAAGCAGGTTTATGTCTAGAATAAGTTCCACTTTTTCATGAACATGATGCCATAAAGAGAATGGGGAATTACCCTGGCATTTTGCTTGCTGGCCTTCCTCTCTTCGTCCGGGAGGGGGGGCATGGGGTAAGGGTATCTCCTACTGGAAGCGATGGATCCGGTGGATGAGGTGGGTGACTTGGCTGGGGAGAGCGTTCTGTGGTAGGAGGGGGACAGGGGGGCCAAGGAAGGCGTGTCACACAGAGTCACCCCCGGCAAGGACACATTCAGACACAGCGCTGGTCTGGCCCCGTCGCCTGACCCTCGCATACCCCCTGCGGCAGTGTGTCACAGACACGCCTTTCCTGAAGGAACCACTGCCTCACTGGGTTAGAAGGGAGAATCTGTCCACCACCCATACCAGCAGCTGGGCGGTAACATCCAAGTGAAGTGCTCATAAAATCAAAAACATGCCCACTGGTGTTAGGGATGTTTTTTTTCCCCCCATTCCTCATCCGTGATTCACCCAAAATCATGTTGCTCTCAGAAATGCGCTTAAGGGAGTCTGGTAAGGGGGCAGGGAGATGAGGCAGAGCAGGGACAGACCAGGCTGATGGGCATGGACTCACAGTCAGCGGGGCACCGGGGGGGGAGGGAGGGGGACATGGAGGGGGCGGAGCCAAATGGCAAGCCGGACTGCACCATGAAGGCGGCAGGGCACACACACAAAATGACACTCCACATGCAGCGGAGGGAAAAAGGAGGACTGTGAGGAAACCACGCAATGATGATGCCATAGCAACAATGCCAGTGCCTAGTGAGGGCGTTACTGAGCAACATGGGACAAGGCGTAGCGATCATGACAAGTAGTGGGTTTGTAACTCCTCTTGTACTCATTTCCATCTCAGACTATTATCCAGTCTTTAAATTTTGATTCTTATGGCAAATATTGGGCCATTTTCTTATTTTTTACACTGTAAATGTGCAAAGAATTGAGCTTTAGAAAAGAGTACAAAGAAAAATATCTTTAGGTGAGAATTAAGGCATCAATTGAACACGCTGTGTCAGGAATAACATAACATAAGGTTACGTGCATATATTCAATAATAAGGAGTGAGTTAAGTACTGGGTCCTTTTAAAAACCGACAACTAATTGGCCTTTAACAAAGCATCCTTGGAAATAAAAAACAGCCAATAAAAAAGGACAGCATGCATCCAATCATGTCACTGTCTGGCAATCTTCAAAGCAGTTTAACCTGACATCAAGCATTCAGACTGCTGGGGCTGAATGAACAGCCTCAGTGTCAGTGTTTACATGACCCTGGCTGAGGAGGGACCCATATATCTGCCCACTCTGTCCATGCAGCAGGAAGGACACCGGGACTCTTTGTACACGAGTGTGAGCCAGTAAGGACAGTCAAGATGGATGCATGCAAATATTGTTTTTAGGGGTGAAATTAGCACAACCGCATTTCTGGCACAGGGGAAGCCATGGGAAGCCATGGGAAACCCCCCCCCCCCCATGAAGGAACAAGCCCAGGCCAAGCACCAGGAGTGACTTTGAATTCTCTGGCTACAACAAAACCAACAGACAAGAACACATGAAGGAAGATGGGGGGGGGGATATGCGGGGGCTTCACAGCATGAGCTGATTAAAATACCTAAGAAATGGTCCTTGAGTGTTTTTATTCACATCTTCTAGCCATTTAGTTACATAATACTCTGTTTTGAACCATGGGCTTAAATACCTGCAGGGGGACGGGGACAGGGTGGGGTGGGGTGGGGTGGGGGGGTGATGATGAACAGTAGAGAGAGCAGAGGTGGAATAAGAGAAAAGCCTAGAGCGGTTCATGGAGTCTCACTCTGCCCCCCCCCCCCCCAGATCACCTACATGCTCTGTACTGTTTACATCAGGCAGCAGAATGCAGTGTTTCACATGGCAGGGTTGACATTAAGGAACATCTTATTATGATCACCGTGTCTGTCAGCACTGTAGGCACCCGCTCACTTTGTAGTCTTCAGGGTGGAAAACCAAGGTTTGGACCACACTGTCACTCAGTGGTATTCAAGGGGAAAAACGTACAGCACCCCCTACAGGACCTCGCTGGCTGTTATGAAACACTGACTGTTTCACACATTTGCCCAGCAATAACACTTTGAAATGTCTCCTAGTCAATGGTGCAGCTGGCAGAGGCTAATTGATGGCAGAGAGAGCCACCCCCCCCCCTCCCCCAAACCACAATTACAAGTACATGCCCATATAGATGGTTTCTCATTTTCTGGGATGGTGACCGATATGCATCAAAATATTAAATTCTATTCATTTATTTTTAACATCCAATTATATTTAACTATTTAAATTTTGATTGACAAAAATATTAACTGGGCTTGGAAATGCTTGAACCCCTATTACTCCAGCCCCCGCGAAACACGACACAGCCCCCCGTGTGCATGACGCTACTTACTCTGTAGAGTTGGACCGAGGGCGAAATTTTCTTCCCTTCATCTTCTTCCGGTTGCCCCCTACATTTCCTAGGAGACACGGCATCAGGAAGCGCATCATACTGACTATTCATTAAAGTCCAACATTATGCAAAGCCTGGAAGTTCAGCGTGTGAGAGTTACCTTGCCACGAGTTACTTCTGGGTCGTCCGTTTTCACAGACGTCTGAGATGTGCTTGGCATCTGGAATTCGTTCACTCCATGAATGGGACAAGCCGTTTGACCTTCAGTCAGAAAATGTGAAAATATAAAGGCAACTACTAATTGCTCCATGGATTTTTTACATTCCTGTGACAGTTTTCCCTGTAATATGCAGAAAGCTAAACTTTGTTGATTTTTGGAGATACAAACTCATTTTTCTTGTCAGTTGCAGATGAAGTCAGTTATGCATCTGTGGTATATCATTATCTGACCTGTGGTGCCTTAATAACTTACCTGAAAACATTTTATTTACTGTGCATCCCTCTGTTACCTAAACATACAGTACAGATATACAGGAGAACTCATGTACACACACACAGTGATGTTATGGACAACGGAGATGAGATGGAAACAATACAGAGAGAGCAAGATGAGCCGTTAGCATGAAAACACAGAGCGATCAGCATGACAGCTGAAATGAGCAAAGCAGCCAAGCTTAGATGAACTGTATGAGCAGTTCATCCTGATTGGCCCACAAGTGGGTTGACCTGTATGAACGGCACATCCTGATTGGTCCGTTTTGTGGGCTGACCTGTATGAACAGCACATCCTGATTGGTCCGTTTTGTGGGCTGACCTGTACAAACAGCTTGGACAAACCAGCAGGCAGGCTGGTCTCCATCAGTGTCACTCTCCAAGGCAACAAATTAGCACATCGTTAACATCATGTGGGACATGCCGGGCAGTTGGAATGAGGACTTTTCTTGTATATTCTTGTATATTTCTGTGTGTGCTTGTATGTGCATGAGGGAGTCTGGGTTCTTTAACATCAAACTGCACTACAGCCCAAACTGATTGGCCCGAACTGATTGGCCCGAACTGATTGGCCCGAACTGATTGGCCCGAACTGACCCCAGACTGCTGATCATTCTGCCCGGCAGACACAAGCAGCTTGGTTTCCTCCTGCTACAGGGGCTTCCGAGCCAGTGCTTCTCAGATGCGATGTCGAGTTTGTGTGTTTGGCTACAGTTGGCATTCTCTCATTTCTGAAGCGACTCATTGCCCGTGAGCCCCTGACCGCTACGGCTGTGAACCCAGGACCGGGAGGACAGGGTTTTGGTCGCCGTGGCGTTTTTAGGGAGACGTCGCTGCGGAAACATCAGCCACGGTTCCAACACACAACACAAACACATCATTAGAAGCATGGCCGGCCCTTCTCTTCGCCCCCCCCTGAACCCGCCCCTCCCATGGCAAAGTGGCCAATCTTTATGGGTGCTTCCTTTCGGCACCAAAGAGGATCTGTGATATTCCTGCATTGAGGAAAAACCTATTCTTAAGTACGAAAGTCTTGTCATGGCAGCCAACCCGGGGCGAGGAAAAGGGCGCTCAGCCAGCAGCCAATGGGAGGTGGGAGGTCGGAAGGGAGCCGCCCACCTGAAGCCAAACAATGAGATGTTCTGACTAATGGAGGGAACAGATGGTGTGAAGGAGCAGGTATAGATCTGCAAGTGGGACAGACAAGCGGACCTCTTCTTTGAGCTACTGGCAGAGTTGGAGCTGACACCAGGGGGCATGTCGCTGTAGAAGGAGTCCGCGTCTCCCGCCTTTTTAACATATTCCCCAGGGGGGATTTGTCTGTAAACAGAGGGGGACAAGCAATTACATTCACATTTATTTATTATTATTTAGGTGCACTTTATTTCTCAAATATTTTCTTCTAACTTTTTGTAGATTTCCATATTATTTTCTTATTTTTGTCACCCTTCTACCTTGTTTATTCATCATTTTATCTCACTGCTGGTGTACCAGGACATTCATGCATGTGACAAATAAAAATCTCCAATCTGAAGTAACATGCATCTGAGAATGCAGGGTGAGTGTAGGACTGCTTCAGTAGCTGGGGGTTAAGGGCCTTGCTCAAGGGCTCAAAAGTGACATCACTCTGCCAGTTCTGGGATTTAAACCAGTAAAACCTTCCGATTATTGCTATAGCACCTTAACCCACTGAGCCACACATCACCACCAATACAGGTATCGAACCCACCACCTTGGTGTTATTATGGCATCAGCACTGCGCACGATGCACTAACTGAGCTAACCGACCAAGGTGATGGTAAAGGAGCAATCGGCATGTCTCCAAGCCACCGAGTGGGGCGGGGCCCTCTAATCCACATCAGCAGCATATTCCAATTTTCAGTAGACAGCAAATTCAGGGGAATAGAAAGCTTGTGTTTTATCCAGAGCAGGGCTACCTGCCTGCAACACAGTTTGCAGATTTTCCTGCTCAAACACACCTACTAAACCTGGCAATTAGCTTGTGAGACTGGCTCTCCAGGACCAGAACTGTGGCCTGTACTACGAAGCGGGGGTACTGGCTTATCGGGGTAACTTGTCGGATTTAAGGTACCACAGTTTTAATGGACTTCATATTCGTTCACTTACATTTTGCTCAGACTACCGTAAATCTGACAAGTACCCTCGCTTCAGAGTACAGGCCACTGGGCCACGCTGATCTATAGGAATGCCATTCAAGAGCCCAGATAGTGTGATAATTGAAAGTAATTGAAGTAATTTCAATTAAGTAATTAAAAATAGTAATTAACTGAAAAATAATAATTAAGTAATTGAAGGTACAACATAAGTCACCTGTCTGACTGTGACGGAGCATCACCCAGATTGTGTCTACACAGGTGAAATGTGTGAGACAGGAGGCTCACTTTGCTGGAGGATTCACTATTTATTCTACTGGATATCTTACAGTTCATCCATGTTTTTGTTGACCTACCTCTGGCATAAACCTCATCTCTCGTTAGACAGCAGTAAAAGCACTTTTACCAACAATGATCATTTCAGAACAAAAGCAAGCAATTTAGTCAATGCATTCATCCAACCTCTACAGGTACAAAAACAATTTTATTGTACATCAGTCTATTTAGCTTCATGTTTCTCAAGTTCCATCCCCCCCCCCACTCCTGGCCACCCGCACATGTTAAAGAATAATTCCATCAAACATCATGAGGCAGCCAGGGGTCCCAGCTGGCCGTCTGGAAAATCAATGTGAATAATCTTGTTTGGCAGATGCTGAGGCTACAGGGCAGGTTTCTAAGGACAACACAGGAGAAGAGGGGGAACTGCGAAATGCAGCAGCGAGACAGAAAAACAGCGAGGATGAGAAAAGGCACAACGGAACGAGACACAAAGATATTAGTGACAGGACGGCAAACAATTAAAATGATAACACAATGCTAATATGAATCATAACATGCTTTTTAATTCATATATACAAAAATATACAAATACATAATGCATGATAAAATAAAAACAAAGAAACAATGGAAAAAGACATTGAAATTCAGAAACTCCTGGTTGTGGGTGAGTTAGACCCTGTGGGTGAGTTAGACCCTGTGGGTGATGGTAGGCTTGTTACAGGAAGCTGCACAAAGACCAGGAGACAAATAACAGCAGTTAGGAGGTTCAGCCAAGGCTGGGGGCTGATCACCCTTCATCTCCAGTCTGCCTCTACTCTCGCTTTCTCTCTATCAATGGCTCTGCCAGAGGAAAAATGCCCCCCGTCTCTGCAAACAAGACCACAAGACAGTTTGAAGCATTTTCTGGGGAAAGACACCCCCCCCTCCCCACCACCCGAGAGGAACATGAGTGTGAACCAACCGGCAGAATCTTCTGTGCACCTCGGACTCCTCGTACCTCCGCTGCCGGTAATTCCTGGTGCATGGGGGGGACGGGGGTTACGGAGGGTCACTCGCAGGATCACGCTAGACCTGCCATGCCTGTATTTTGTACTGTTGGCTTACAAATATAATTGTTACATATTTTGTCTAAAGGTATAAAAGCACCGCCGTCTGCGGTCCCAGACTCAGCTGTCCCTGGCTCGACTGTCCCTGGCTCGGCTGTCCCTGTCTCGGCTGTCCCTGGCTCGGCTGTCCCTGGCTCGGCTGTCCCTGGCTCGGCTGTCCCTGACTCAGCTGTCCCTGGCTCGACTGTCCCTGTCTCGGCTGTCCCTGACTCGGCTGTCCCTGTCTCGACTGTCCCTGTCTCGGCGGTCCCTGGCTCGGCTGTCCCTGTCTCGGCGGTCCCTGTCTCGGCGGTCCCTGTCTCGGCTGTCCCTGACTCGGCTGTCCCTGTCTCAGCTGTCCCTGTCTCGGCTGTCCCTGACTCGGCTGTCCCTGACTCGCTCCCCCAGCTCCCAGCAGACTTACTTATATCCCCAGGCTGTGATGCCCATGACGAGGGCCAGCGCGAGGATGGTGCCCGCAATCACCCCGATGATAATGTTTGTGCTGATGACTCCTGCAGGAAGAGAGGAGCGGAGGACAAGTCAGAGGACGGCCCACACATAGTCCCCACGCCTCCCTGCCCCCCCGGCCCTGCAGTCCCCACGAGGTGCTCCCTGAAGGTGGCAGACTGATGCAGGATCAGCAGCCCCACGGCACACCAGACACTGGGTGTGAGTGGACTTAATGCTTCTCAAAATTCCTCAAGCTTTATATCAGGGGTGGGGTCCCACGGAAGGCCAATGTAGGTGTGGGTTTTTGGGGGACCTCTAAATCAGCCAATAATAAAACAGTGTTTCTCAGCTCCAGTCTTGGTGACCCACTGTGATTGGCTGATTGAGAGGTCTTCCCAAAAACCCACACTGGCCCTCCGATGGTCACCTCTGGTCAGGGTCACCTCTGCATTACATCATATGCATATTCAGTTTTACAGTTTATCACTATTTCGGAATTTTAATCGTTTTTCATACAGTTGTGGTGCATCATAAATGCTGGACTCCTGTGTTAAAGTTTTACTGAAATAAAAAACAAAGTGTTTTTTTTGGAGTATATATGTGTCAGCAAAAGGACCTACAGCTTGTGATTTTACACTTAACTGCATCGTAAAAACACAGTCTTTTACGTAAATAAAAATACTTACTTAAAAGTAACAGTAAACATTCTCATTATATACAGACCTAGGTTACCTCTTAAATCAAAAGATACATATATATATATATATATATATATAAAATCACTCCCAACACAGACACGAGTCTGTCAAAGGAAGAACATGCAGGGTAATCACTCCCAATGCAAAGTATGGCACAAGGACGCACACTCTCCCCTCCGGACAAGCAATTTTACACGTACCCATATATCACCAGTTGCCTAGTGTCTCTTGGGGGGTGGTGTATGTATACCAAACACTATTGTTAATTGTATTAATTTATGAATATAATAGGGTTATTCTGGGGGCGGCATGGTGGTGCAGTGGTTAGCACTGTTGCCTCACACCTCTGGGACCTGGGTTTGAGTCTCTGCTTGGGTTACATGTGTGTGGAGTTTGCATGTTCTCCCTGTGTCGTCGTG
>JAODUD010000134.1:11812452-11824068 GCA_026784285.1 Stomatorhinus walkeri
CCCCCCCCCCCCCCCCCCCCCCCCCCCGCCGCCTGCTGGGCCAGACGCTTGTGAACGAGTCACCAAAACACAAGAGAGTTCATTTCACCTGGACAGTGTTCAGCACTGAGACAGTGAGTGAGGAGTTTGCCAGGGATTAGTACATCAGATCAGGCATGCAGGTACAGAAGAACAAGGGGGGGGGGTCAATGGAGTGGCGAGGGGGTGGTTATTTCAGGATTCCCCATTGAACACAGACGTCTGAAACACCATTGGCATTTTGGAGGGGCTCTGATTCACAGCAGGATGTGAGTTGTTGTGTGTGTGTGGGGGAGGGGTCATAGCGGCCCCCTCCACGTCACAGCAGGACAGCGGCCTGAGTTTCCTGGGCTCGCGACCGTCCTGCCGGCCCCATAGAGCCACTGGAGAGCAGCCACAGCCAAAGGACGGGGGCAACGATGGAAAAGAGGCAGGAGGCGAGACAGGACAGCTCGCACTGGAGCTGGTCCTGCTGGGGAGATGAGCCAGTGAGGACATGGGGGGCGGGGGGGGCTCTCCAGATAGGGGTGACATTGCAGACTGTTTCAATCGGTTAGAGATGGAACAGGATGAGCTGGACTGGAGTGACTGGACCTACTGGGTTTCAGAGCTACTAGCACTTAGCTTCCATCATTCCTGCGAGTGACATCAGCCAAAATAAAGATGATTAAAAAAGAAAAATACGGGCAGGTGCTTCACCAGCCTGTATTTTTTTCTTTTCCACCAGAAAAAGGAGAAGCTAGGCGGAGCATCAGGCCGCGGGCCTCGATGCTGACGAATGGGATGGAACGCTGGGGGTGACTGACAACCCTTCCAAGCAACCGATTGGTCAAATCACATGAGCGGCATCACAGCCAAGCTTCTGCTCACCTGCTGTCCCATTTGGGATCGAGGGAAAACGCAAAAGGTATTTCAAAAAGGGACGATAAAGACACGCGCGTGCACACGCACACACAGACACACACACAGATACACACGTCAGAAACATATACTCCTGCCATGTTCACAAGACCCTGGTGATGTGTGCTCTCAGCACGGACCGGGACCGTCCCCCCACCAGAACTGTCCCAGCCATGGGAACACGAGGTCAAGGGTCGTGTCAACAGGGTGACAGTAATAAGGCTTCTGTGGTCTTTTTGGGCTAATGTCATACCAAACGGGGATTCCTTCTGATTTCTGAGTGCAATCCATGCATGTTCTTCATGATAGTGTCCGTTGACCAAAACAATGCACCTTTACATAACCCAGTGTTTCTCCATACTCAGTTGGACCAAACAGTAGCGTACAGGGTGGGGCACGGGGCCCAGTATCGAGAAACACTGGTAATAATCTGCAGCATAATTCCACAAGTCTGCTAAATTCCCCCAGGGGGTTCACTACATCTCAACTTATCAAAAATTCATTAATTGGCAAGGATAATAATAAGCGAATTGTTATGCATGCACGGAGTCCCAGGAGAGCCTGAACTTAGTGAAGGTGAGTCTATTCAGCGTCACCCCTTCAGGTTACAGTGTACACAGAAACCTGCAGCATTATTTTAACACCTTCTGGAGCCTGCAGCTTTCCAGCGGCTGCCCTTTGAAATAAATCCTCCTTTACCGCATGTTGATTCTGAAAGCCAGACATCTGCCTTTGCAGGGTGACAATAGGAGCAAAGTTGAAGCTGCGTTCAAACTGACATTCGATCGCTTTAAATCGTGTTTGCCCAAAAAGTCTACAGCAGTCCCTGAATGGGAGACAAACACTGAGATAACAAGACCTTCAAAAACATGGTTATTAACCTGATTTTACATTAGGCCCAACATATTTGAATTTTTAAACCATTATACCAAAACTATCCAATTAGATGGCACGTTTAGGTCACATGACAAAAGGCCTCTCATGGCCAGGCCGTTTCTAGCTTTTTGGGGTCCTACAAGATTCTGTTTGGGGGCCCCTATTTTGTTAAACTGCAATGGGGGGGGAGTTCGAACCCTTAAAGATGATCCATGGTAATGTATCAATCTGTTACACTTTAAGAAGAAAATAGGCTAGATTTGTGAACCTAAAATTCAAAGATCTCAAGCTGATCCAAGCAACTTAAACCTACAGAAAATGATAATTAAATGTAAACAGTGAGGCTTCTCTATGTCCATAAATGCAGCAGATGCAGCATTTTCCTTAAAAATGCTTTTTTTAAATTAAGAAACAATGTTCTTCAACATCAAAGATAACAACATAGATGCCATCTGGGTGTGGTTGTGGCTGGGGTCTCCCCCCACCGTGACCTGTGGCTATTAGCCATCCCGTCATAGCTGTCGGCAGACACCACTCATCACACCACAGCCGGATGGTGACTTTGATCTCCCCACAAACACAATACACAGCTTCTCTGTCACCACACCGTAGCTTTATTTACATCCTACATTTAATTTGAGGGGGCTTAGCTGGCTACAAATTAAGCCAGGTCATTTTAATTCTCCCCAAATATACTGAACTTGAATGTGCAGTTTGGGGCCCCCTAGTGGCTGTGGGGGGGGGGGGGCTATGCATCTGCACAGTCCGCATATACGTATATAGCAAGAAACGGCTCTGGTCAGGCCTTCCAAACCAAAAAATTAACAAACACCGCAACATGAATAATCTAATAAAGAATACGGTGCCATCTAGTGGTCATAGTCTTAATTACATCACGCATTTATGCCACAGTTCTCTATAAAATGTCACATGAATACATTAAAATTTTAAATGTCCTCACTGCAAGATGTCACAAATGTTAAGTTGAAAAGAAACTTAAAAGAAACTAACAAAGGTGTACATGTAAGTTGCAGTAGCAACTTGAAAAAAGCTCATTTATAGCAGATGCACAGAAACTGCCAAAATGTGCAGGCAAAATAGTGAGGAGGCTGGCTGAGCCTGAGAGTGTCTTTAGGGGCAACTTACCCAACGTCGTCCATTATGCATCCAGACCACTTGTTATCACACTTGCACTCCCCTGGAAAGAGATCATACATGGTCTGACTGGTCACATGACCTGGGTCTGTGGCATTAAAGACACTCCCCTCACAAGCTGTAACCCCAATCACCACACACAGCACAACTGACAGCCACGACGGACATACCGCTCATGATCCTTTTCTTGTCTGAAAAGATGCCAATGTTTTGTCCCAGAGACTGTGCCAGTGTGATTGCCATTTCATCTGCTTTCCCATACTAAAAGAAAACATACAGCATTAAAATTCATAAACCAAACATGATTATTTTCAACAGACACATCTAAATGAACTGCAAAGTTATTTTGTACATGGAAAGTTTTGGGGCAATTTACACAACTTAGTATGTAATGACCCACATTTACCATTGGTCAGATACCGCCCTGGTTAGTAACCTTAACAAATAAAAGGATATATAACAAGGAGACGCGATACCTCGTTGACTCCTCCCCCTTTCGTCAGCGAACACACGCCTCCCAGGTAAGATGCTCCTCCCCGGCTGCTGTGGAAGCGGCTCCCCCTGGTGGACATAAGAGACATAAGAGAAGGTGCCGAGAAATACCAGTACAAACCAGATCAAGAAAGACTATTACATTTTATCCTAAATGGTGTCTTTCTCGAGTAACAGGAGTCTCCGAAGCGGCTGGTCTCCCCCACTTACGAGAACAGGTGCACCGAGTCGCACTTCTCCTTGATGAAGTCGCGCCGGTACTTCATGAATTCGCGCAAGGTGACCAGCGGGTCGTCATTGATGTTGAATCTGTTTTCGGCGGCCCAGGTCTCCATCGCCACTAGGACGATCCGCGTTTTCAGCTGCTCTTTAAATATCTGCAACCAAACCAGAGAATGTCAGCAAGTAGACTCACCTCCTACTAGCTACTTGAAAAAATAGATATTTAATAGGATTTCCCAAGTGAAAGCGTGTCACACGGAAACTGAGCAAAAGAAACAGCGGCGCCGGGGTCTGCTGCTGTTTCCTTACTATGCAGATTAGATACCGGTGAACCGCAGCCGTGAGCTTTAAACCTGCGCTTATCTAACCCAGACGTAATTTAATAAATGACATCCCACATCCCCGAAGGAATTGAAATGTCAAGTGACTTTTTGTGTCACAGATACAAGAAGATACATTAAAATACTGTATATGAAACGATTAAAACGCAGCTTACTATATCAGCCATGTTCACGACGGACTTGGCGTAGTTATTTGTCTGTCCAACAGAAAGCCGATGCTTCTTATACTGTAAGGAATAACAAACATACAAACAAATAAATAATTTTGGAATCGTTTAAAATGATATAGAAGTCGGTGTTTAATCTCACTTAAACGTTAAGAAGAAAAGGAATTAGGTATATTTGTGTTTTAAGGAAATATAATTTTACCATCAGGTGATCGTTGATAACCATAAGCTCTATATACTTTGTCTCATCTTCAACCCGACGCGAAAGCCTCGATACCTAGGAGGAAAAAACACTTTACAGCAAGTCCTCGGTGGGCCAACGTGAAACATTTAAGCGACAGCTTGTATAGGCGACCTGGGTTGGAATCAAGAACCTTTACATTGAATCGGTTCTTTTGAGTAGGCTACATTAATTCTATTGAAAGGCTGAATCGTTCATTGATTGTTTGCGACAAATTGGGATCCACCTCGAATAAACTTATGCATAATTTTATATTTGATGATTCTAAACAAGATAAGTGATTAGTAGACGGACTGATGTTATTATTACATTATATTCTCATTGAAGGAACTGAGCGCGATGAATCCTTCACGAGCGGCCTGACTGCCAGCAGGGTCCGACTTTGCTGAGCCCTCAATATGTACATCCACCTAGTGTCTTACTAGTGTGTTTTTATCACTTTGTATATGAGGGGTTCGGGAGGGGACCTGTGTAACCCCCGATGGTGGGGGCGCTCACCTGTCGCTTCCTTCTCCTGAGCATCGTTGTGGGAGCGGAGGACGCTGGCATCTCCGGGACAGCGACTGTAAATCACGATGTCAGATGCGTCATCAACAAACTACGTTATGAAAAACATCAGGCTTGTGTGGGACCATTGCTATGGATTAAGGAGGGACATTTTTCTCCTCCACATAAATATTTATAAGGTAGAACACGGATGGCTATTTAATTCTAACCGTACATGCTGGAATTGTGTCACATGAATCCAGTTTTGCCTATCTGTACCAATTTTACAGAAGGTCTTATAGCAGAGGCCCACGAATCTGAACAAGCACCCTGAGGCATTTTAATACACGCACTTTATACTGGTGATGGGGAGCAGCTCCCCCCGGGTTCCTGCGCTGTAACTCACCGGGAAGCTCGTCCGCCGGCGGCTCGGAACCCATCGACTTGTAAATCATATGAACATGCATGTCACCCTGGTAAAAAAAAACAAACAAACACCAGTTTTATTGTAGGGTCGGCGAGCTTTAATATTTCCCGGCATGCTCCGTCCTGTCTGCTGTCATTATGCTGTGTGCCCGATTGTCGCCGGAGCCCTTAGCCTGTACCTTATACCTGTCTTGTATACGATCCTTGCCTTATCCTCGCCTTTCTCTTTGCAATGTGTAATTCCTTACCATACATGCAGCTTAGTTTTAGGCTAAATTATAAGACGGAACAACGGCAAAACAAAGCCAAGCATGTTTCGCTCCAGGGACGAACACATGCATTTACACAGAGGATTAATTTTACTAACTAGCAAAAGGGGGGAAATGACGATTGTGATAACTTAACCAAGGAGCAAGGTTTCGGGAAACCGAGTGTTCTGACGAATTCAGCTACCTATCGAGACGTGCTTTCGAGCCTTTCTGCGCATCTGCACCTCCACCGTTTTAGGATTGGGTTATAGGCGGGGGTAGAGTTAGGGCTATCGATTAGCACTACGGTAGCCTAACTCTACAGAACACCGGCACCGAGGAAGACGCTTACCCGTGTTCTGTCAATCACAGCCTTACTGCGCTTTCCATTGGGTATTTTGTAAGATCCCCCCCGCTATGGTTATCTCAGACAGTGATTGGTCAGATAACGCTAAATCCCGCCCACCGTCTATCTCTCGACGTCATCTGCTTATGGCCTCAGGCTAAATCGGAAGGCATCTGTACTGAAAGTACTGAAAAAGGGACAAAAAACAACCTGGATGCTCTTATAATGCCCGTTGCTCGGCTTTAAACAACCCCACGGAAAGCCAGGTACGCGGCAGTGTGTAGCTGTTAGTAGCAGATGCGGGAATTGGCCGAAAGACTGAGTGCGACAGGTCGTGCTTGGTGCCGTTTTGCTTTAGCCGCGCCGCTAGCTAGCCAGCGGCCGGACGCGCCGACGCGGACTTGGTGTTTAATGCTTCCCTCCCGTTTTCGCTCTTTCTTTAAATGAGGGTTTTTCTGACATGGCAGTAGTGTGGGCGGATATATTGCTTAACTACAGACGTTCGTCTTATATAAGTTAAATATGGTGGTTTCAGTGTGTTAAAAAGTGGATTACAGTATTAATCCAGAACGTCCAGATGTATTATTATTATTGTTAATATAATAATAGAGGCCTCCCCAGGGGGACCATGCACCCCTACATTATGTCTTTATATCAGGTTTCTGCCTGTTCTTGTCTCACCAGGAGTTTTCCTCTACAGGTCCCCTTAATTACACACAGCAGCAGCTGGGAAAATGTCCTGCCGTGACATCCATGCCACAAACTTGTTTGCCTTTCTCATCGCCCTGGTGTCAGTGAGCGGCTTGGTGGTGGCGACGCTGGTCCCACAGTGGCGGATCACCCATCTGATCACGTTCAACCGCAACGCCAGGAACGTCACCGTCTACGACGGGCTGTGGGCTAAGTGCGTGAAGCAGGAGGGGAGCACAGGCTGCTATCTCTATGACACCGAGTGGTACAGCCGCGTGGACCAGCTGGACTTGCGTGTGCTGCAGTTCGCCCTCCCCTTCAGCCTCCTCTTCTCCAGCCTCTCGCTGCTGCTCTGCATGTGCGGCATGTGTAAGACCGCCTGCTGTTCCACCAAGCCGGATCCGGCACCCTCCAGCGGCGGGAACTGCCTGGTGAACAGCGCAGGGTGCCACCTGGTGGCCGGAATGCTGCTCTTCGTGGCCGGTGCCATCGCCATGGCGCCCTCGGTGTGGTTCCTCTTCTACACAGAGGTGCTGAACAAGCGCTACGATAAGCTGTTCGCCAACGACTTTGCGGCCTACGTGGCCATTGGCTGCTCCGGCGGGCTTCTCCTGGCTTCCCTGCTCTTCATGATGTGGTACTGCATGTGCAAGACCCTTCCTTCCCCCTTCTGGCTTCCTCTGCCTGCCGTGTCCGCCAGCCTCTCCACCCAGCCCCTCATCTCTAACGGATACCCATCTCCCGTGTATGCCCCACAGCCCTTACTTCCCCAGGGCTATGCCCCGGTTCCGGTCACCGAGCCCCAGGTCTTTGCCCCGGTGCCGGTCACCGAGCCCCAGGTCTTTCCCCTGCCTCAGTCCTACGCACCACCCTTGGGCTATGCCCAGAGCGTGGTGCCTGCCCTGAGCACATACAGGCCTGCTCGATGCGGCTCCGAAGCAGGCTTCTCTCAGGCTTACACCACACACAGCTATGCCCCCTCGCAGGCTTATGGCTACGGCAGCCAGCGGTACTCCAGACGCTCGCGCCTCTCCACCATCGAGATCGACATTCCAGTGCTGACGCAGGCCAACTGAAGTGGGGTGGGGTGCCGGACGCGCAGTGTAGGAACACTGGGCGTTTACAAAATGCTGCTCTGTTAGCCCTCCAGTAGCGTGAGAAGAAACTTAGCGCCCTGGTAATTGGTGCCACCAATCCAGCAGATCCCTCTGCTGTACCAGCAGGGCTGGACAGTCTGAGCCACTAAAATTGGCAGCATTTGCCATCTTAGATAATTTAGGTGCTTAGCAGATCTTCTTTTATAAATATTTTCAGTGGTCATTTATTGGGGTTAAATGCCTTTGGGGTGGGAACCAATTCCATCCACCCATCCTGGGACTCAATCTTGCTGTCTAAGTCCAGGTCTGTAAGTATCCTGCTGGATGCACCCAGCTGAGTATGTGGGACATCGTCTGGCCGTCCTTTGATTCTCCCAGTCTCAAAGCGAACTTGGCTTGGACTCTCTGTGCTTATAGCGGTGTGATGAAGGTCCATGGACTCTCTGGAATCCCTCGTTAAGATGTCCAGTGTGCATTCCAGTGATGCCACACTGATATAATCACTCTAAATGGGCCAGTTTTCCTTCTCTTAATGACAGTATGTTACGATGTTATAAAAATCTCATTAAGGACACCATCTTTAAAATGGAACATATTTGACACTAGCTAGTGGACTACCGCACTTTCCTATGCTCTGAACACTAAGACTACTTATTTTTTACTGACTACTCTTATACACGTTTGTATGTTATACACCACTACTTTGTTACAAACTTAGACTATTCTGTAATATACTGTTTGCTTCTGTAGATTTACGGTATTTTTAAAATGTACAGCATTGCCATGAAGCACCGCAGCTGTAATGAAAACACTGTGAAGTGAGGTAATGTGCTCATGCCTGACTGTGCCATAGTCTTGTTTTCTGTGATAAGAGCTGCTCTGCGAAACAAATTTGTGCATAAGAGTCTATTACTGCTGAATATGACACAGTGAACAGTTCTGTAAGTGCGAAGCCCGGTCACCAGCTAAATTCAGGTTATTCGGTTTTGCCTTAAAAACTGGCAGCTTGTTTTACATGAATCATTAATGTTCAGTGAAATGCATGCCAGGTTCCAATAAACTTGCACTAAGTTTAGCTTCTCCCTGATTCCATATCACAAACACCTTTGTAGACCCAGCAGATATGGCCCTTCAAAGGTGCATCTGCTCTCCGGGGTGTTTGACGCACTTCTTTCTGCTGTTATTTTCGTTTGCCTTGGTGTGAGTAATCAGGTTATGATGTCATTTCCTGTTTTCTTTAAAGTAGCCTTCAGCTACGTAGTCTTTCCGGAGGGGAACGCCTTTATGAGGAGTGCTTTCAATAAACGTATTTCAGTGGGAGTGTACCTGATTTATGTGCGTAATGACACTATTTACTTACGCTTAGAATAATTAAGTATAAAGTACAGCTATCCGTGGTTTGCTGACGGACAGCCTGAGTCCCCAGCTGTGCACTAACTGCAGATGAGCGTGAGAACAGTTGATGGCGCAGCCCCAGCTGTGTCTGCCCGCAAATCCCGCCGTTACCAGCTGCGTTTATTATTCAGCAGCTGTGCTAAGAGCAGCATTGCCACAGTGCAAGTGACCCAGAAGGGCGGGCTGCCAGACCACCGTGTCTTAGCAGGACCTTTGGTATCTCCACAGCAGGCAAGTGCCGGAGGCCTCGTTTCAAAATCCTGCCCTCGAAAGGTGTGTAACGCGGCACACCCTCGCCAGGTATGCCGGATCAGAAGCCCCCCTGGATTTTGTCGGAGATTCTCAGGGGAAGTGGCATCCAACTCGAATAGCACTAGCTAATTAAAAGCTGAATGCACTCCTGGAAAAATGGCATGTACAAAATGGCCTGCCCTCTCCCGCACACAGGCGGGTATGTAGATCGTATAAAGAGCATTATCCTTGGACGGTCTGCCCTCTCCCACACACAGGCGGGCATGTAGATCGTATAAAGAGCAGCATCCTTGGACGGCCTGCCCTCTGCCGCACACAGGCGGGCATGTAGATCGTATAAAGAGCAGCATCCTTGGACGGCCTGCCCTCTGCCGCACACAGGCGGGCATGTAGATCGTATAAAGAGCAGCATCCTTGGACAGCCTGCGCTCTGCCGCACACGTGCGGGCATGTAGATTGTATAAAGAGCAGCATCCTTGTGCGGCCCTGAGGGTTGGGCCTTTGACTGCAAGACACAGGTCCGGCAGATGGCAAGAGAACATTGCTGCTGCTTTACCCCTGGAGGAACCTGCTGATGCCTGGATCTCAGTAGGATCCCCTGCAGCCGATGTGTTGAGGGGACCCGGGGCCCTTGCTGGATTCCATCCCGCAGCCCAGCCACCGCACCATCTGATGGTGTCGGTGACCCCTGAACCGTGGTCATCTCTGGCGTGTGCGAACGAGATTTTCACATCTGCTCGCATCTTCGCCTAAAAGCCACCTTCCTAATGAGTCTCCTTATGCCAGCTTCCTTGTGGCAATGCAGTCTGGACAGAAGCTGGTGCACCAGCATCACACAGGATCACAGAATTTCTGCCATTAACTGCTATTAATATCCTTCTGAAATTAGCTTAGATTGTTAATAAACTGCTTTATCTATTGGACTCTGATAACAGTGTTTTTTTAAATAAATACTCATTGTGAAGCAACTGAAGCCCTGGCTCTCATTGTAAATAACCTCAGACCAAATGGTCCAGTGGCCTGTACTATGAAGCGGAGTTACTGGCTTATCAGGGTAACTTGTCGGATTTAAGGTAAAACAGCTTAAATGGACTTCATATTCGTTCGCTTACATTTTGCCCAGACTACCTTAAATCTGACAAGTTAGCCCGATAAGCCAGTAACCACATTTCGTACTACAGGACCCTGGTCACAATAGCTATAACAATGCTAAACTTAATATTGTCTCCAATTATAGAGGCCTCTGTTCTGCCAAGTGTTTAACCTGGAAGTTTTGCAAGCAGTTTGCAGTTTGAACGAGTCACTTTAAAAGTAGAACAGAAACAAGTATTGGGAAGACAAGAAGTAAACAATGAAGTCGGGGTGCCGCATCTCTCCCTGACCGTCAGGGTGCCGCATCACTCCCTGACCCTTTTATACACAATCTATAAGATCCACAGTAGAAAAACACCTTCATTGATACTGGAGCTGGTGACTGGGCAGAACTGTAGTGATCGCAGCCTGCCAACATGCAAGAACCTGAATTCTTTGCCTGGAGGTCTCCACCTTCACTATGCCACAGGACGTGTGTGTGTGTGTGTGCACGCACGCATGTGCCCACATCCACGGAGGATTAGCTGGCCACACAGATGGCTGCTCAGATGGCCCTGGTGGAGAGGTGCTGAGCAGAGCGGCCACCCCAGGAGATGCCGTCATGGCCGCCTCCGGCCCCTGGTCCCCCAGCCCCAGGCCCTGCCCCCCTGTGGCCATCCGCAATGGAAATGGGTGATGGCGCCTTCGCTGTGCTGCATTGCCGGGGCAAAGTCCAAAGCCCGGTGACCCGGTCCAAGAGGCGTGACGGGGACAGGTGGGGGTGGCTTGCAAATCAGGTCATGTGACCAGACATATGGCGTTCTCTGCAATGGAAACTCTGTGGCTCCAAATGAGCTGCTGCTTCTTCCCCAGGAGTGTGTGTTTGTTTATCTGTCTTTGTCAGTCTCTGAGACTGTGTGTCTGTGTACTTCAGTTCCTCTGTGTCTGTGTTTTTCAGTTCTTGTGTCTGTCTTTCCCTTTCTTTGTGTTTTTGTTCCTGTCTGTTTCTCTGTGTGCTTTTGTTCCTATGTATGTGTTTAATTTCTTCTGTGTCTGTGTTTCAGTTCCTATGTACCTGTGTTTCATTTCCTCTGTGTGTGTGTTTCAGTTCCTATGTACCTGTGTTTCATTTCCTCTGTGTCTGTGTTTCATTTCCTCTGTGTCTGTGTTTCAGTTCCTATGTATCTGTGTTT
>JAODUD010000134.1:11845865-11867991 GCA_026784285.1 Stomatorhinus walkeri
GGTACAAGGAGAAAATAAACTGACGCATGTATTGTATGACACAACATATCTCACACACACATACACGTGTGTGTGAGAGAGAGAGCGAGAGAGAGAAAGAATAACAGTGTATATAACCAGAAGCAATACAGTCTACTTCCTCTCACTTGTCTACTTTTTGCATATATATCAGTAAATACAGTTTATGTATACATGTGCTGCATACATGATATACTATATTTGCTGTTACATTGCTTTATTCCGTTTCGTTCTTTTGTTTACAAGGCCCATCTGAAACCTTTCTATAAAGCAAGTCCTTTGTGTAAAATCATAACCACCAACTGCCAACGCGCATGGTTTGGGTACACATCCAGCCTAAAGTCACACGTACAACTAAAAAATAAATGAATCGCAACGAATTCATGGCGAATTCAGAGGATCGGGACTGTCCTAATACTTTCGACCGATCACAATAATAAAAAAACGCGGCACAAGAGGTTCCCAGACGCTGGGTTTGAGGGCTTCGCGGGGGTGTTTCGATACAAATAAACGAAATTCCAAAAAGCAGATCGCCTCCAAGGACAGATACAGCCCAACTGAACAGAAGCGGCGCTCAGGGTGAGAGATGCGCCGTACCTGTTGTGGGTCCGGACTCGCCGTTATCCTGGTGCTCAGCACGTCATTCGTGATCTGACTGCCGTTGTCCATGCTGTAAATTAGCCGCACAGGAACGGTGTTCTCCTTCCCGAAAGCGCCGCCGGCGTCCTCGCCAGCCTTCTCTCCTAACCAGGCGTCACCTTTAAAAGCAAAAAATGTTACATTTCTTTCGTTTCGTCCTTGCGGATGAAAACTGAGCCGCTAAAGCGCGTCGCCGAAAATGTACACAAACGCCACATAACAGATAAGCCAAATAATGGCTGGGAATTCATCTCGCTAAAAACAACCATATCCGAATATAAGGCTGTCATTTCGCGTTGTACCGACATACGTATTTTAAAAGGTGTTTACGTCGTAAATCATATGGGTACATCTTTCCGATTTTATATGCTGTTTAATATTTACATTCCCACTGCATTTCATTAACATATTTCCACCATATTTTATAGCGAAAAATGGCATTACCTATGTGAAGGTTCGAATTGTCGGAATGAACGATACACATCGCTCCGTAGACGCATAAAAATGAAATCCACCATCGCACGGTCATCATAGCTGTGCCGTTGTAAAAACAATTCGTCCCAAAATAAGAGAACAAAAAAATCAGGAAACCTTTGTTGCTAAAGAAAACAGCAGGTGAAATACATGGGCGAATGCGCTCCAGCCGTCTGGTTAGTGCATCTCCCCTTGCTGTTTGCCATTAGGATGTCCGTGCAGCCTCCGCATCGAGATGCCGCTTAAAGCGCCTGGTGCGTTTGGATGCTGCCAGCCTCGGCGGAAGGCAGAGCCACCTCCTTAAAACACATCGATATCCAGGAGCTCACTGCAGAAACGCCTTATGCATATACATGAAGCGCAGGCGGAGTGTCGGGAGCTGTAGTGTATGGGACCGGTACCCTACGGTCCCACATAACCCACCGAGGCTCTTATAAAACACCTTGAATGCAAATGATGCAAAACCTAAAATGGGACAGAAACAAAAGGCGGTGTTGTGATCTATTCGTGTTCGAAATGGGATTTTTTTTTTTAATGCACAGGGTTGGAATATGAATAAATGGCTTCGAAAATAAATGGGAAATATGTTCGATTATTCAGTGCGCACGCAGACAGCGAGCTTTGCCCAAGACACACACACAATGGGACTGCCTGAAAGCAGCCCCGCACTTTGTATTTTAGGGCTGGGGCATTTATTGGAACAGCCATTTCTATGGTGGATTCACCTCTTGTAACGCATTTCACTGCTTCTCATCTTTAATACACGCTCCTTGACGAATCAATATTACACATAAGGGAATTTACAATTGTACTAAAAGTAACCTTTGTTGCTGCGGTTTCACACTAAATAATCAGAACCCCGAAAATGTTTGCGGATCTCTTGCCAAAAGTCTCATACGACGTCTATTATCATGCGAAAAGGGAGCGTAAACAGACGGGCCTCCAGGCTCAGCGTTGCTCTCGTTGCCCTTGAGTTCGTTGCCTTATCCAGATACCCCCAAATATTTAATAAAGATGTTTAGCTTGAGAAAATCGGGTGAAGAACGTTACGTAAACAACTTGGGTCTGATCTTCACTTCAGCTTTGGTGTAGGCTACTCTAAAAACACGGAGCTTAAAGCTATTTTCAACCCAATTCGAAGCGAGCACCCTTAACAGTAGAGTAAACAGGGCAAATGAAGCCTCTTTTGACAGGCAACTTTAAACCGGTGGCAAGAAATTAAACAGCAACTGACAATATTACAAGTAAAAGAGGGTGGTGGGGGGGTTGGTCAGGGAAATAGAGGCAAGACATAACCATGGAGTCAACACTGGGAGGGCCAAGGCCAACGTTATATGGGGGGGGGGGGCATTGTGAGCACACCTGCATATTGGAGGGATGTCTCCCCCCCCCCAAATAACAGCCTTGGGTGTATGGCTAACCCCAGCCAGAACCTGGCTTATTTACAGCTGTGATCTACACCTATTCCAAGACATTACTACGAGATGATGTTCAGTGACACAGAGACACTTAAATTCTTCATTTATCAAAAGGAATATAATTAATTTACTGAACTGAATAATGCATGTCTCCGAACTCATGTTATCACAAGGAATATGTCTAATACCCATGGATATTCTACAGAGAGCAGCAGACATTCCTGCCTAGTTTGGGTCATCAAAGCAGAGCACTGGTACTGATGTCTGACAGCCTTGGAGGACACAACCCCACCCGTCAGTCTACACCTGGGTATAGTGCACGAGGACATGAAGGGTCCCACCTTCTACGTTTGTTTTATATGACAATACTGGGTAAGGAAAAGCTGGTTTTGGGTAATCAGGTCAAAGCCACAGCCCAATTCTTGGAAGCAGCGGCCTCATTTTGGCCAGGTTGGTTTGCTGCCGTCTCACACGAAACTGGGGAGTGGTCATTTTAATTACCTTACCTCTGCCCTACACATAATACACACCTCTATTTTTTCTCCATTGATATATTCATTAAAATATTTTTCCAAGCATCTGCCATAATTCAAGAGCACAACATTCAAACAATTTCATATAGTAATTTCACAGTTACATTGAGATCACACTGTTTTGAAAAGAAACCTGTTCCTGCTCCATGCCTGATACCAGCACCATAAATCCGTGTTTCCCAATCCAATCCTCAGGGACCTGTAGACAGTCCATGTCGGGCAGAAACACGGACTGTCTGTGGGTCCCCAGAAGGCAGGGCTGAGAAACACTGGCATGAGTTATTCACTGTATGGGAATACAGGAGCAGTCATTCCTGCCAGTAAGATTTGATTGAGACAGTTTAGTTGAGCAAACAGAACAAGAAGTGCAGCCCTGTCATAAACACAGTAGGGGAGCAACTTCCTGAAGTGTCTGTACCGGTACTCAAATAATTTCATTTTTTATATATGTAAAGTCAGGAGGTAAGGCCACTATCAGAACTTCCAAAGTGCTGTCACTAGATTTCAAAACCCTTGAAATCCCATTCCATGTCTTCGCTGGACTGGAAGAGCTGCCACAGCACACCACTTAAGGACTCCGCATGTTTAAGAGGTCCCTCTGAAGCTCGGACAGTTTTCCGGTGCCTTCTAAACCTGCAGACCTTCCTTTGCAGTTTCTCGTCGGGGGGCCACTGCGATTCACTGAGATCGCTGCTCGTGGCACACAGAGTCACTGCCCCGCGCGTCGCTCTTGCCATCTGGACCCTGTTCTGCAAAGTCCTCGCCACATCCGTGTGGTCAGTGCTCGTCGTACCGCTACTGACCACATGGGAAGGATGTAAACCGCCTACAGCGTCCAGTGAAACAGAACAGTTTCTGTTGGTTTTCCCGTCTGCCGTCTCCTCCCTGTTACGTCCCATTACTGCCATGCTGTTGTCAGGCTGCTGTCCAGAGGCTGACATGAGAGTTCGATCAGAGGTGCTGCTTTGTGCCAAATGACACGGGCAGTTGCCCTGTTGTGCTGCGACTGCTGGCCCAAGCACACGTGTTCTCTCATGTCTACGGGAATGCGCCACTTCGGAGCCGCAGTCGCCAATGAGAGCCTCACTGCTGCGCTTCCTCGGCCTACAGGAGGCTGAGGGCTCCCAGGTGGAAGCCCAATAGGAGGCTCCCTTAGAAGCTGCGTCCAGGAGCCTTGGCGCACACACTTCTCTCCTATCCCACAGGGCCAGTTTTGGCACAGAAACTTGGACAGCAGAGGAAACACTGCAGCCTCCCCTGTGTGACAGACAATGCGCAGAATCATGACTTCCCAGGGGGACTTAAAGTGACATCATTGCTGCATCAACCACAAAGATTATCCATATTACCTTTTCATTTGTTTGATTTCAGTAACATCAAACTCCATCCCTGAGATGAGTTGGTCCACAACATCGTAGGCGTCAGTCTTGGAAAAGGCTTTATGATGCTCTGTGCTGAGGTGCTGCAAACAATCGGGAGAAATCCCATTATTCCGAGGAACACACGGAGCAGTGTGATGCCCTCGGGCCATAAGAACGTCACCTACCGTCCTCAGAGCTTCGTATTTCACCCGGCAGCACTCACAGTACCCACCAAGCTTCTTCTTCACCTTGTGAAGTCTAACATTGTCGTCGTCCTGACTTGCGGCAGATTTCTGGTTTTTAAGCCTGACGGGGAAAATGACCAAATAACCCCAGAATACCACTTGCTAAAAGTCTTTAAAGACTCAGAATCTTCCTCATGGGTGGTCAAAGCACGACTGCGGGAAAGGCTAATGTTAAAGCGTGAAGTGAAAGGGAAGCTGAGCCAGTACCTGTGTTCCTTCATTTTCTTTCCGTGACCTTCTTTGCCATGATCGTCCATGTAAAATGGTGTGCAGGGGGGTGTAGTCGTGAAATTTAACTCAGGCAGGTTTGTCATGGAGTGGTAGTTCGGCTTATACTGCCTAATTTGGGGGAGAACAGGTCAGTCAGGCAATCTGTGAATTTTAGTTTACCCATACACATGCATAAACATGCACAAACAAATGTAATAAATTAGGATATCAGAAGAACGATCACATTGTCTTTGACTGTTAATCATGTGAGGATGGACATTAGAAACTCCATAAGGTAGATTTTGGGTAGATGAGGGTCCAGTGGGTAAAACTCACCTGGTCCGGTCCTCCACCTTTACAAAAGGCCTCTTGATCCTCCCAGCTGGAAAGCAAGACCCATTAATGTTATCAAATAGCACAAAATGAGTGCATTTAAAAAAATGTGAGCATGTGAAAACATGCAGCTAGAATGGCTGACATGGTAAGACTTCGCACACAAGCCAAAAGACATACCATCATGTTTCTGAAAAGCACCTCTTTGAGTCGCGCCGGTTTTAGTCTAAAAAACAAATGTCATGACCTCAGCCATTGAGCAAACTGAATCCTGACAGTCCATGCAAAACAAGCAGAGCAAAATGCGAACCTACCTCATTCTTTAAAGCAGACACAGCTTTACTCTTTAAAGTGAGATTTTTCTTTTTTTCAACATAGGAGATTATATCTAAGATAATCAGAGAAAAGGGTAGACATAACATTTTTGAGACACCTATTTACTTCTGATTTCTCAAACTGCTTTCTGGTTAACAGACATCGTTAAACATTAGCGATGGACAAACCAGAGTGATATCACTGATACCAAAAGTTACGTGTGGGGGGGGGAGAATAAATTGACAAAAGGCCAACAAAATGGTGAGAAATTACCTTCAATATACAGGATTTTGACTCCCCACTCCAAAGCATTAGATAAAATTCTGTTGATCTGTACCCTCTCCTAGAGAGGAGCAAGAGCTAATTAGGCCAAGCAAATTAACACTGCACCATGTTTACCATTTATTCAAATGAGAAGCCTTGTGACCAATGACATCTACCCCAACAGCATATTTACCCACCTGTTCCTTTATTACTCTCTCAACCAATGACTTTCCTCTACTTGCAACTACCTGTCATTTAAAAAAAATGGAGGAGGGGGGGTTAAGAGCACCAGAAGCAGGTAAGATGAGAAAAGCTTCTCAGCACAATAATAATGTGAGACAAGTAATAAAAATAATTTGGAGAATGGATGAATTTCTTACAGCATCCGTGACACCCTGAGAGCTGCCTTTTGGACTCCGCTGTCTGGGGAGGGGGGAACTGTGACCCGAGTCTGGGCTGGCCACCGGTGAGTTCCTTCCCAGGCCCTGGACAAACCTGGCATCCCTCTTGTCTGATACGACGTACTTAATCTCCTTGCTGAAGAACTTTTCGACAGTCTGTCGTGAAGAACATTAACAAGACAGGTGGGTGTCATGGCTGTGAACAAAAACACAGGATGGGCCATGGGTACACTCGCCGTCTTGGGACGATGAAATGCATACCCCTCCTAACAGTATGATGTCCTTCTCCAACGATTCAGCTTTCTTGTTGGATACTAAGTGCAGGTAGAAACACTTCCCAAGCAGAGGTCGCCCTGCTGAAGAGCGGGAGTCCTTCACCATGCGGCTTCTTTTACCCGATGCCTTGTTAGGTCCACCATCCGCAGTTTCTGTGAGGGCATACAGGAATCCATGAGGCCAGATACAGACCCGAGAACACACGGGGCCGCTATGCAGACGGACTATATGACACATACACAGCGTTACCGATAACCACCACTCCCACCCCCCAGGAAAAAAAATGCGTTTTACTTACCTCTAGATTTCATTTTAGGAAGCCAGCTAGCTCTATGGTGAGAAACAGCCGGCTAAGCAAATGTTCGAGCGTGTTCCCTGGATGAAAAGAAACAGACGTATTACAACACATCCCGGTTAAGACCTTCTAAGAGGCCAGATCACCTGGAAATGTCGCATATAATCTTCCAAAACACAAAATGGGCCTTTAGACCGTATGATTAAATATAAAACCCGCAAGATAATTCAAATTCCGATGCGTAGCGTTAGTATCCGTTGTTGTCCCAATACGCTTTGCAGCTCTCGGCCTAAATAGTAAGCAAGCATGAGGTTAAAACTAAAAACAATAGGAGGGATAAGGTAGTAACGAGAGCCTTTTAAAAGCCACCGTTAATAAGGAGACCTCCGCTAGCCGCAGAACTGCTCAAATAAAACGCGAACACTCGACAAATACAAAACTTGGACACCTTGAACAGCAACAAGGTATCATTCAATAAGCAGACACGCGAAATTAACTTGACATGTACAAGCCTTACCCGAAACGAAGAAGTAAAAATTATACTTGAGTTTATAGCAAGTAGGCTAACTGATTACATTTCGAACTACGCTGTTCAAATCGGGTTTCCTCTTTCCCGCTTCTTACAAAGGTATCCCATAATCCTCTGGCTTGCGAGGAATGCCGAGAGCTATTTCGGCTTCCCGATCAGTCGTTTCGACACTTCATTCATAGTTAGCATTAAAAATATAAAAAAAGCTTCAAAAATGTAATTGAAATTGACGGATTATTTAAATCATATTGTGCTGTAATTAAATAAATTTTACGGTACTGAGTGCGTGGCTTGATTTATAGAGCGAAATTTTGTCATGAATGTGCTTTATATAAATGAGATTTGAAGAAAACTTGACACGGTACGTAAGCATGGGTTTTCAGACCCAAGTGTTATCATTGGGAGCCTTGTAAGTTGACGTAAAATGGTTAGTTATTTAGTGGTAAGCATATATATGTAAGGGAGTTCGTCAAGTGCATAAATCGCGGTGAGTAATAGTTTTTTAATGTATTTAACTTACTGTGGACTAACATCTTTAAGTGTTCAGGGTATTCCCAGAAATGGTGGCAGGATTGAAATGCAGTCGGTTACTGTTAACCGAAAAGGAGATATTTACCTGACTTAGACTGTCACTGGTATTTGCGTTTTCAAGGACGTCAGAAGGTAATCTTTATTTGGTGTTCAAATTGTTTTCGTCATTAGTTTTCTTGTTATGTAATGACAGTTGCCCAACTTTCAATCAAGCATAATTGGATTTATCACTTAAGGTTTTCTAGTTATGCGGTAGGCAGGAGAAATCTCGGTTCAAATTCTGAAATCATATCCCTTCGTTATAATTTTGTAGTTTCTGTGACCTTGCTGGCCGTGTAGCCTGTTTTCATATTAAAGGGAAAATATTAAATAATGCAACATTGTGCAAAGATCCAGGGGCTGAGGAGCATGTAAATATGCTGTTGTGAAATGGATATGAAAAGCCTGTGAACAGTATCCGAAATGTCTGTATGTGTTCACAGATAGTGCCATGTCTACCAAATCAGCTGAATCGCAACTCAGCGGCATAACGCCTGTCCAGCAAATGCTAGCCTCCTGCTCCGGGGCCATCCTCACGTCGCTGATTGGTAAGCCCGGGGCCGCCTGTAGCGCGGACTTATTGACCGGCGCCCCTGCCACATCCTCTGACCCTGATCGTTTCGCTTCCAGTCACACCTCTGGATGTGGTGAAGATAAGACTCCAAGCACAGAAGAATCCTTTCCCGAAAGGTATGCAGTCTCATTTCCTTCTAAATGTAATTAAACTGTATTCCAAAGGTTTGTTTTGTTTTCTTTCCCCACAGGAAAATGCTTTGTGTACTGTAACGGCCTGATGGATCACATATGTGTATGTGAGAACGGAAACTCCAAAGCCTGGTACAAAGCACCAGGTCACTTCACTGGGACCCTGGTAAACTCTTCTGTGTAACATCCTGTAATTAACAAATAACTTTAACCTGTAAAGTGAATTCTTTAATTAAGCAGTTCACAGTTAAGCAGTATTTGGGAAGCTGCTCACAGAGGTAATCCATTACAGACAGAGGTCTTTGTCTGGATTTGTACTTTCTGGACCTGAACTTTCCACCTCTGTTTGCAGTAGCTTACTTTTGAGTAACTTACCCAACATTGCAGTTAAATAGCTTGGTGAACAGAGACCCAAGACTCTAGTTACCACCCAATCGTATTCTCACTTGGTTATGGGGCGCAGATAATTAAAGTGACTGGTTCTGAAGTGTTTTTTTGTTTGTTTGTTTTTTAACTTTAGGATGCATTTGTTAGCATAATTCGAAGAGAGGGAGTGAAGTCTTTATGGAGTGGACTGCCCCCAACATTGTAAGTTTGCATGTCCGGCTCCAGAAACCACTTGTGCCGTTACGTAAACAGTGATCCACATTGCCCAAACTGGAGGGAATTGGAGCCGCAGATGCATGCATGAATATTTATATTGTGAGCGGATTGATTTATGTTTGCTGTCTGTAGGGTCATGGCAGTACCGGCAACTGTCATCTACTTCACTTGCTATGACCAGCTGTGTGTGGTTTTGAGGAGGAAGATGGGCTCTTATTCAGGGGAGGCGCCCCTGCTGGCTGGGGCTGTAGCCAGAGGTGAGGGGACCTCAGTGGCGTGTGCAGGAGTCCCTGAGAATGTGTGTGTGTGAAGGGCCCTTCTCTGAAGGCCTGGCTCACCGTGCGCCTGTGTCCTCCCCACAGTGGGCTCCGTCACGGTGATCAGCCCGCTGGAGCTGATCCGGACCAAGATTCAATCCCAGAGGCTGTCTTACAGAGAGCTCAGCTCCTGCATCCGGTCTTCAGTGCAGAATGACGGGTGGCGCTCTCTCTGGCGTGGCTGGGGACCCACCATACTCCGCGATGTCCCCTTTTCAGGTATTGGCCGTTCTCTAGAAATGTCCCCTTCCCCCTCCCTCGACTGGTTTGCATAACTTACAGAAATACATATGTGTACAACAGTAAGTCTCTCTGGGATCAATGCCTTCCGCTGCCTCTATCAGTCTGACTCCACATGTTCCTCCTTTTCTCCCTCCCGCTGCCCTCATGTCCGCTGTCACATTGGCCGTGCCATCCTGGTCTGTCGGCTGCTCACCGTACCCCCCCCCCCCGCCACCTCTGCAGCCATGTACTGGTACAACTACGAGCTGGGGAAGAGCTGGTTGTGCCAGCGGTACAGCTGCAGGGAGCCCACCTTCACGATGACCTTCACAGCAGGCGCCACATCAGGAGCCGTGAGTAGGGGGGCCGCCTTTGCTCTCCCAGCATCCTCAGCTGTCTGCGCCAAGCCCACCCCATCCCGTCCAGCATATCTGAAATCTGCCTGGAGACTGATCACAAAAGAACACCTTGCCTGAATGTTTATATACTTAACCTGAGATGTTAATCATAAGTATCCACCGAGGTTTGAAATCTGCATTCCAGTGGCGGCGTTTGCCAGCATCCTTATGTAATGTGAGAATGGCTCAGGCTGCCGCTCTTCACCGCAGCTGCTGTCTTCCCCCAGATTGCCTCCATAGCAACGCTGCCCTTTGATGTGGTGAAAACGCGGCGGCAGGTTGAACTTGGGGAACTCGAAGCTTTGAACCGTGAGTAGGTCCTCGTGGCCTGGCACCGGTGACGCCCGGCTGCCGTCCTGATCGGACGTCCGCTTCCCCCACAGAGTCTACCAAAATTTCTTCCACGACATACAGCGTCATGAAGAGGGTGGTTGCTGAGAATGGGGTCCGAGGACTCTTTGCAGGTATGTGTCCTGGTGACATGGTGTTGAGGGGGGGTTCTCCTGCATGTAATCTTGTATGTCCCAAGGGACACCTGCCCTGCAGTTCATTTTCATGAGGGGAAAATGCTCTTTGGTGCAGGTGCTCAATGCGTCATTACTAGGCCCACAGTCTTGTCACACTGACACATTACTAAAAATAAATTAAACCACGACCTTCTCTGATATAGTGTTAGAAGGGAAACTTGTTTCTAATATACAATTTCCCAAAACTGTTCTAAAAGGGTGACTGCTGACAGAGTTTGTCTTTCAATACTTCCAGACGTGCAAAATCATTCCATGCCAGCCATCGATATTAAATTAGTGTCTTTTATCTTTCAGTGGCTGTGGTCCCTCGTGTATATCTCACGACAAACTACATTTAAAACGTGTCTTGCATCCCGTAGACCATAAGATTACAGCTTCGCCATTAGCCTGGTGTCACAGTGAACAGGTTAAATGCTAAATGCATTAGCTTGGCCCAGGAACTGCGCTCTGTTCCTGAATCAGCTGTTTAACCTTCTGGGAACAGTGGATGGAACTAATGTGCAGTGCGATACTGTTATCTAATAATAGCTTTTTCACATTAGCCTGTTTTTTTCTTTTGAATCGCCACTAGGTGTCACGATTCTGCCATTTACGAAAATCAGCTAATAAAACAAGTGTGAAGTGTTTTCAGGTTTTAACTCCAAGGGGAATGAAAGTGAATCTTTTCTTCCCTGTTCTTGTGGGTAAGGCAGTTAGCATGCTGTGTGAGTGGGTTAGCCCGTATCCCTCGGATGAATGCAGACAGCGGAAGGTGTCTGCTTTTGCTGCAGTAGGGTGTAGCAGGCAGGATGGCTCACTGCTCTCCCCCTGCACACTGCTCTCCCCCTGCTCACTGCTCTCCTCCTACACACTGCTCTCCCCCTGCTCACTGCTCTCCTCCTGCACACTGCTCTCCCCCTGCACACTCCTCTCCTCCTACTCACTGCACACTGCTCTCCCTTTGAAGCCTGAGTCTTAGCGTTTGCCTGCTCCTCCACCATGTAAATTTCCATTTCACTCTGTTTTTCTCCAAACTTGTTACTGGTAATAGCAGTTACTGGTGGGGTTCTTGTTAGTATTCGTAGTCATTTATTCATTCATTCATTTGATGGCTGCTAGACATAAAATATAAACAGATCACCTTATTTCCTATAGCAGTTCATTAACAGAGCTAATGTGTGGTATCTCAATTACTTTTTCCTTTTCTTATTTAATTTTGATGTTGTGCGTGGCTTGTGTGCAGTTTGGCCTGCCGGACGTTGACCTTTTATCCGGAGCGCCATTCCCTTCCCTGCACATGTAAAGTTTGTGTAGAAAAGTCTTAGGGCAGCGGCGCCAAATCTTATCCGCAAAGGGCCGGTGTGTATGCAGGTTTTTGGGATAACCTGTAGGTCAGCTGTTCAAACCCAGGTGTGAGGACTCTTCAGCCAATCAGTCCTCTAGTTAGTGACCTATTTTGGGAGTTGCAGCGAAAACCCGCATATACACCAACCCTTTGCGGGTAAGATTGGTCACCCCTGTCTTAGGCACTCAAAGTAAATGATGTTTGAATGATCTTCACGCTGGTGTTAGATTATTATATTCTGTCTGTCAATGTGTTTCAATTTAGCCAGTTCAAATCCCCTAAAGTCACCCCAGCATTTGCATCAATCATGCAATACACCAGTATATTTTTTAACTTGACCACTACCCAGCCTTGTTTGGCTAATCAATACCTCATTGAGTTACTCCACTAATTAAGCTAATTAATAGAGCTGGTGGTGAAATTTAATGAATGCATAGAATGGCTGAGGTGCCCCTGAGAAGAGATTTGGGAACCAATGTGGTGTTCATCTAGCCAAGGTGGGGTGTTCATCATATACAGGTGTTCATATACCTGTCATATACAGGTGTTCATCTAGCCAAGATACCATAGCTTTTTGGGGTCCCAATTTAGACCGTTTTGTGATTTGTTTGTTTTTTTATTGTGTTACCGTTGATTAGTACTTCATTTTTGGGCTTATTACTACATGATGTTTATCTTGCTACTTTTCTACAGTAGTGGTGCAGCTGTAAATGACATTATCTGAATTTGGCAAATACCGTCAGCCCCCCCAGGACACCCATACAGCGCAGGAATGAGGCCGCTGTGTTTTGGCGCGCTACTCTACACTTCACCACTGACCTCTTATGCCCCCCGTCTCCCTCCTGCAGGCTGCCTCCCCAGGGTGATCAAGGTGGCCCCAGCCTGCGCCATCATGATCAGCTCCTACGAGTACGGCAAGAACTTCTTCCGGCAACGCAATCAGGAGAGGAAGGAGGCCCCTCTGCACACGAGCTCCTGAGGGACGGACTCTCAAACACCAAAGGGAGCCTTTTTCTAGATGAACTCACGAGCTGCCTGATACTCAGGCACCTGAACACATTGACGGCAGGGGGGGTTGAAGGCCAAACCCTGGGGGGGATATTCGGGGCCCCTGCGCTCCAGTTAGGCTGAAGGCGGCGAAGACAGCAGACGGCAGGTGCAGTTTGCACAGCCAATGCTTACTTTGACCAGAGGTGCAAAGTTCCGGTCCAGACCACGGTTTTGTTTCAACCAACCAAAAATCGACCTGAATTCTCCACCACTGCCTGTTCACATGTTTGTCTGATTTCACTCTCCATTTCCCCACCCCCCTAAAATCAGGAATGCTTATTTTGTGCAGGTGGTTAGGAATTATCAGACAGCGTGTGATTCTTACCTCTCATAGTAAATAAATCACATCTTTATTAGCACTAATGCAGAACAAAATAATTACACAAGGTTCTGCTTTTTCCTTTTGATTCTTACTTGAAATTCTCCCCAGAACCTATCAGGCATGTGAGGTCAGTGGTATTGCTAAGGTGATTAGGTTGTACATTGGGTATTTATACTAGAAGTTCTTGTCCAGAAAGTACAAATCCAAGCCACAATTTTGTTTCCATGAGTTTGTTTCAATCAACCAGTTTATAAACCTGTGTAAAAAGGGTCAGTCACAGAATATTGAACTGGTCTGTTGAAACAAAACCTTGGTCTGGACTTTCTGGACTTGAACTTTCCACCTCTGGTTATTGCCTAGTCATAATGTATGCAGTTTATGAAATAATAAATACATCTAATGGTGTAGTAAATGCTGGGGTCTGTCAAGTCAGTGTCACAGGACTTTCAGAAGCTACCTATGGGGCGGACGACCAGCTCTGTCACTATTACACTTGCTGTCCCATGTCATTCCCAGATCTTGATGGGTTTTAGTGCGCCTGGCCTAACACCAAAGGATTGATAATCCATGAAGGTCCAAGAGGCCTTTCTGTTTCACCTGTGATCAGGGTCTTTACCCTGAACTGCTTGGGTGGAAATATCCAGCAGTTTATCTGTATGAAGCACCTTTTACTTGGAGAGATGCCTTAACGTTAGGCGTTGGGAGAAGGTGGACGGGTGATACCGGTAGGTGGCGTCAGGCGCTGTTTTGGCAGAATCTCACGGTTTTAACCGTGCACCATCTCCAGCTGTCTTAACAGGACCTCCACACTTGTACCATGTCCATGCTGCCAGACCCTGCGGTCTGCATGTCTGAGCCGGCCTCCTCGCGGAAATAAACACAGCAGGTTTATTGCCGTCTTTTCAGACAGGACATTATGTTGAAGTGTTACCGTGAATGTCTCTGGAGTGGCATTTTCAACATGCCCGCTGGAGATTGTTCATTTTCCGTGGGGGACGGGCCGGTAGGAATTCCATCTTTGTAAAGTGCCATGTTAATTGTCTTAGACTGACTGTGCTGACTTTCACTACTCCTGCACTACTCCTACGCTACTCCCTTTAGCCAGACTGCTAGTTTGTCACTGGTTTTTGATTGTCATGCCCTGTTTCATATTTCCCCGTATATTACAGTTTGGTATGATAGGGAGGTACCACTACACAGGCAAAACTGTGGAAAGAGACAGTTTTTAATATGAATTTTCTTTTGATTTATTATTTAAACACTGATTGGCTGGGCGCTGTTTTAATGAAATTAGTGTGAAAATTAAATGGCAACATTTTATTAAATTTTAACCTTTGACCATCGGGAGTTAATGTGAATAGAGCATTTTAGGACACTGTCAATGTTTTCATGCAGCAAATATTTGTTGTTATTTGGTGTCTTGTTCTAGCTTTTTGTCTCTGGCATTGTTCAGATATGTGACGCACATTGTTACCATGTTATCATTTAAATAAATCCAATCAAGTCACTCCATTGTAGACTGTCTGCTCTTTGGGGTGCATATGTCTGCTCCCTGACACCCATTTCCCATCCACAGTGAGGGGAACTCGCAACTGATCATTCTGCATCACTCCACCTCATGCTGGCGATGGCTTTTAAAATTTAATCGCCGCTTTCAGATGTCAGCATGTCTGAAAGGCACCCTTAAGTGTTAAAAGGCCTCTTTAAAAACCAAGGCTCCCCCCTCACCTGGGTGGCCGGGACTGGGACTCCGGCTACGCCTCCTCCGGGGGGTGTCACTTTGGTAGGTGCTGATTCAGACTTTATTCAACATTTTGATACCTATTCATTTTAGAGTCAGATATTAAATTTGTCATTTTATTCGATGTTGAACATAAGCTGTACATACTGTGGAGTTTGTACATTTGTTTAATGTCAGTCTGTAAATTAAGGAGTTTGCTATCCATGCTGGGTGTCAGGTTGGCGTTACCATGTAAGTGGTCATTAAAGACACATTATAAACACTGTAATGGATTTAAATGCTACAGATCCTAAATGTAGAAGGTGGTCAACTGTAGGCCTGCATGTAAACTACCACTGAAATATCCATCCATCCATCCACCTTCTGCCAGTTATCCAGGGTCCGATCACAGGGGCAGCAGTCTAAGCAGGGATGGCCAGACCTCCCTCTCCCCAACCAGCTCCTCCGGGGGAATCCCAAGGCCTTTCCAGGCCAGCCGAGAGATCTCTCTCCAGTGTGAAACAGCGAGATTTAAAATGTTACAATTGTAGTTACGACCTGATGTCTATAGGTAAACCATATTCTCTGCCAGAAGACATCCATCCTAAATACTAAGAAGCTTACTATCTGTAAACGTGTGCAAAATTTTAAATGATTTTGAAGACCCTTAGCCTACACAGAATAGACAGAATCATGGTGTCATTTAAAGGTCACGTCCCAAATGCTGGGGGCAGGTTAGGCAGATGCAGCATTTAAACATTTTAGTTTTCACCGAGATTTTAATGAGGCAGTAGCTGAGGTCACGATGAGGAAGTATCGGTTATATAGCAACATTTTAGTTCAATCAAAACAAATGAGGAGTTAAATATTTATTCTAAATTAGGCACACGCATCATAATAAAATACAGGCAACAACAGAGATTACAGGGGGTCAACAGCAATTTACATTTCATTGCAGGCGCGCAATCCAAGGCGTCAGGAAAATGAGGGGGAGGGAGGGCCGAGTGTTCGTCGCATGGGGGTGTCGCACGGGGGTGCATCGGAGCCGAGAGGGTGGGTAAAGACTCAAACACAGTACACCGATGGCCAGACATAAGGCTCAATGTTTTCCATCCAACCCAAAACTGGGAAAACACGAGGAAAATTTCTGTAAAAATACCATTTTAACTAATTTTGCACTCATATTACATGAAAGAATTATGAATGTTGTGCAGCAGTTACGATCATCTTTTTAGATATGAGGCAATTGGTTTTTTTCCCCACTGCTTTCTAGAAACCTGGAAGTTACTTTATACCCAGTAGTATACGGGAATGGCCTGTAAGCAGTTCTGCGTTTGCTTTGACTGAAAGACCTTTACTCTCCATATAGTGGTGGCATAAATCTTCCTAACCGGCCTGCAAATAATCAACAAAAAGATCCAGACATTAAAAATGGACAATCACCCTATCACTACCAAAACACTTCAACAAGTCTACTTCACAGCGCCATCTCTCTGTATCCTCGGTAATTTATCGACACTACATGAGTGTGTAACAGTGCCACCTTTTCAAGCATTAAAAGGACTGCGACACACATGGATTCACTCCTGTTTGTGCAGGGAAGTTGATGCAGTAAATTATCCCTGATTTCGTATCGCTGTTGTCTTAGACAACCATGACAAATTGGGCTGGCTGCCCATTTCAGTGAATCCACAGTAACCCTAATGCCCCAGAGCCTCACGCAGCATCCAAATGAGGCTTTCAGGAGAGCGTCTTGTGCTTCGAGGTTAACATTCACAAACATGGGATTAGACAATGAGATGGCTGGAAGCTGCACAGACACAGATGGGGCGGACCATCTCCAGGAGCACCACAATGCAGACATCCCAGCCTGGTCTGGAATCGGCTCACGGGCACCGTCTATGTGATACTCAGCTTCTGCTTTCGGTACACAGAGTCACCTCCAAACTGGGGGCGATCATGGAAATTAAAACCGTTTAACAGTGTCAATAGGTATAGGATATTCATGATGAGCAACAGAGGTATATAAACAGGGGCTGGGGGGCATGAAGACACAGGGCAGTACATAAGACGCTCAATACTGCCCTCTCCTGGTATCCTGTCAGGGAAGCGTACAGCGAAGTCAAAATAATTTAAAAAAAAAACACCCTTATCAAATCCAAACTCAGAGCCGATTGTCCGATTCTCCTCAAGGGTGATACTGAAAATTACAGCTGATTGGCATTCACTTCCACCCACCCCCTGCACCCCCATCCACTGTTCAGAGCCGGGTCAGTGCAGGTGTCAGTAATCAGCGACCGTCACGGGTGCTTTGGCCACTCTTCTTGTTTGCGTAATAGGACAGATTTGCTTTGACAGCCAAGTTCGGATAAGATGCTGGCATTTAGTCCAGTGTGTCTGTTAATAGCCAGCAGTACAAAAAAAAAAAACATCTGATGATAACGAATGACAGTAATGGGCAGTCTGACCTGGTAATGCATTAAAATAAAAAATAAAAAACACACACACAGAAATCTCACTGGAACAGATGGACCTAAATTATGCTCTATTAAACCAAGAAACAGACAGACATGAAGAGTACCCAAGTCAGTCCAAAGTGGGGGGTGCAGCCTTCCCAGCGGGTCTCATAGAGACGGTGAAGGATGATTGACTGTAGACTAGGGGGGGGGGGGCTACTGCCAGACAGTGTTCAGGAGGGAGTCAGCCCTGGACTGGTCATCTCCGTGCTGGGACTCACAAGGCACTCAGTGGACTTCAGGCTGGCCAGGGATTTGTAGCTGGCCACAGATGTCAGAGATCCACACAGGCCACGTAGCGAGGGGGTGTCTTCCTTGCCTTGGGAGAGGAAGGGGGGGGGGTTTGATTGGATGAACAGACACTATAGTAATCATGGGCAGGCATTTGAACCCATGGGTGGGGTCTACAGGATTGGAGGTTAATTTGAGGGTGTAATGGAACACTGGAAGGATCTGGGGTCCCCTGTAACAACAGAACTAACACAGTAACTGTTAAATGCCTCAGATACAGCATCAGCCAATTAAAGAAAATGTAATTAGCAAAAGGCTGTAGCAAAAGTCAGCTGTTCATTAAAGGTGCATGCAGCAGGTGGGGGAGTGGTAGGAGTCTGGGAACAGGCTGACTGGGAGCACTGTACTGGAGCACCGATGGTACCTTCACTAAACCAGCGGGACCGACCCGGCTTGGGCTCCAGGTCCTGCGTGTGTGTCGGGTCCAGTGACATCTGGGACAGGGTCATGTCAGCTGACAGCTGGTCCAAACTCTGGAAACTCTTCCTGTGACCAGAATAACAAGAAAAATACGAGGACCTGAACTGGGCTGAACTCCGAACCCACATCCTAACCCAACCATGCGTCCAACAGCACTGTGGGTTGGCTCTGCTGAAATCCCCAACAGGACAGTAATGCTCTTCCTGATTCGATGACCTTTCACCCCTGAGGGTCTCTAAACCAGCACAGTACATGAGCCACTTCAACACTGTTTTTGTGGGTGGGGACACCATCTGGTTGAGCCGATGTGGAAAATGTCACTTCTCTTATTTCACGCTGTGTCACTCGAGGTGGTGGGACACCATACTCCCCGTCACGGCCCAACGCGAGGACACAAACAGAGGCTGAAACAGACCAAAATGTCTCCGTCCCGCACCGCAGGGAGGGAAGCTCGTTATCAGGCTAATTATCTCCATCGCACAAGGCATCAGTAGGGCCACGTATCATAAAGGCACAACTGAAAATGTCACTTTTGGGAAATACAGTCTGCGAAGTACAGCACACCATGACAGTGAAAATCAGTACCTATGTGACAAAAAAACAGTCAACATTGAGGAGGGGCCCTCATCGCTCGCTTCCAGGCTGTTTTTCAGGCTTGCGGACACCTGTGCCATTTGCATAAAGCACCCTTCACCAAGTCCATCTGGCTACGACACGTGGGTCACCAGCATGGAAGAGCCTGACCGTATTCGTCCCAGAAAACAGTGCCGTCATTCAGGGCTTTGCCAGCGCCGCGCCCTCGGATGATGGGGGCAGACATGCATGTGAAGGACCAGCATTAATTCAGCAGTCACTGCCTTTAATTTGTTTTAATGACCTCAGGAACCACCTGAAAGAACAGCAGTCTCCCATAATCAAGGGGCCTAACGGCACCTCTGCTTGCACCCAATCTTAACTTTTAAAGTCGGACAGTTCAGGCTCAGAGCCAGCAGCTCAATGATTGGCCAGCTGATTTTCCACGTTCACCTTCAAATGTTTGGGTAGTGAATAAAGACTGCTATGCCACTCCCCTTTCAGTTTGCTCATTTTCATTTTTTTTTTTTTTAATTCCTGCTGCTGTGCTGCTGGTGTGTCTGTTTGCAGCTCGGATTCTATGAAGCACACCAATCTGCCCTTCTCACTTTCCTATTGGTTCTCACCAAGGCCAGGAGGCCTTGGAGTCCATCCACCTTGACTGGAAGTGATCTCTCACTAGCTAGAATCACTGTAGACAGGGTCCCCCACCCCCCGTTACCTGCCTTGGCATCTACCTTCCAGCTCCACTGGGTTATCCCCCAGTTTGGGTCTGGTATCTGCCCTCTGGGTGATAAGCTTTTCCCATGGGCAATAACAAAATGTCAATCAAGCTAGATGCTGTTGAAACAACAACAATGTATTCCCCGCACAGCCCCATTGCCCACCCGTCCAACACCCCCAACCTCTGCAATCTCTACCCTTACTACACACTCTCCCTAGCAGTTGCTCTTCTTTTTGCCATCACTAAGCATAAAGCGTTGCTTCATTTTTGGCACAATCTGTCTGAAAATAAACTAGATCCCAGGCAATCATCTATACAATGTTCTTAAGAAGTCTGAAAGTTTGAAAGAGATCCATAAAATACTTTTAGAGTTACTGCTCTCACAAGATCAACAATCTTCTGCAGGCGCCCTTTGCTTCCTTTGCTGCCATCCTGTGCTGCTACTTCAATTTTATTGCAATTTGTCTCAAAATTAAGATATCTATATCAGTGGTTCTCGAACTTGAAAAAAACATACATTCAACTTTGGTTCTGCTCAGAGCATATGAGCAGAGCAGAGCAGGAGCAAGCAAGGCAGGATTTTGGTCAGAGCAGGAGCTTGAAATGTATTGATACAAATAGGGCTGTCACAATTGCATCACGATGTAATTTCGATTATATGGCTCATGTGTATTAATCACCACGGATGACGGGTGAAACATTTGTCCAGATCACAGCTTTTCAGTACTTTATAAACATTTACTTATGCCCAAAAATTTTTATGCAGATAAGTAGTACGACTGAGCTATTAATGACATGCGTATTGTGACTGTCAAAAGTTAGAATCAGCAAATTCTCAAAAATTTTTATATCATATCGGGTTAAGACCAAATAAAATATTGTGCTATCTCTAATACCCACATTACTACAACACTGATATACAATACATATACCACACACAGTACACACACTACCACAGTATCATACACTATACATATACCACATACAATCATGCACATCCTACCACAACAAGAGACACAATACATATACCACACACAGTACACAACCTATTCCAACACACCATAGCACTACGTGCCCTGAGGGCTCATAAAGAGGTGTATCATGCAGATGCTAATGATGGTATAATGACAACACAACCATAAGAATATACAGGGATAAAAAACAAATCCACCTGACGCTAGTTCAAGAGATCATCCAGATAAGGCACAATCTGGAATATTCTTACTAAAGGGGCTATATACATTTTTCAGGATTCCATAATGAATGACAAACTTCTCCCACTCATAGGGACTTTCTCAATATGCCCACTTGAACATACTTGTCTGCTTGTTTTACGTCATCTTCCATTACCGAAGACCAGTTTCAATATTAAGAACACATGTACAGAGGATGGTAAAATTTCCCCATGTCATTCCCGTCCCACCCCAAATACATCAGGTGTATCCTCGCCAAACGAGACCAATCCCATGATTCATTGCGCTCCAAGTTTGTTCTTGGGAGGCATGTTAGCAAGACCGCTCTTGCCAAGAACGCAAGTACGATCATTGTGATCTTGGCATTGAGAAACACCCAGTCTCAGCCCCTTCCTTGTAAAGCAGTATTTTTAATGGGGACACAATTTTAATGCAGGCACAGAAAGTAACAGTGCCACCAGGATGCATTACACCCCTGATTTCAGGTGGCGCCTCCCCATGTGGCCCAAGGTGTGTTTAGGTGAATATGTGTGGTGACACAATCTGAGGAGCGCTTCAGCACTCTTTGAGGGTAATATGGTGCCCACCCAGAAGCGTGAGACACCCACTCTTCCCATTGGCCGGTGCCCTTCCTGTACAGCAGCGTATCCAGGGCGACGGCGTTGGCGTCGAGCGATCCCGGCGACGGCCACTGGTTGGTGAGGTGAGCCGTGAGTTCTTGCCTGGACTGCCGGTCGTGGTTCTTCAACACAGTCCTGGGGAGGTACACAGGGAGGCTGTGCTCAGCTCAAGGCGTCAGTGTCATTACGATCATCGTTACCCTCCCCGTAAGCAGTCATCTATCTGACGCCAGCTGGTGGTCTATGGGCCAGGCCTACAGCGTGGCTGTGATGCCTCTCAGCTCTAACCCTACCAAGGGCAGCTCGTCTCATTTACATGAAGGCCCTGCCTAAGGGCCCCGCCCAAAGCAGACGCAGGTCAGTCAAGGGAGACGCATAGCAGCCAATGCAGACACATAGCAGCCAATGCAGCTCGGCTCACGCAGTGCCGGGGGTTTGATGGAAGCGCAGACACAAGACCAACGCGGTATGCCTGCTTCGGTTTCTAAGTGCAGGGTCCCGGCACCTTTGACAGACCCGGGCTCACAGGCACAGCACTCACAGCTGGTCCTGCAGCTCCAGCACGATGTATTCCAGCTGCTCCTTCTCCAGCTTGTGACTGAGGTCGGCCTCGGCCAGCCGCTGCAGGAGCGCTTTGTTCTGGGAGACAGACTCTGACAGCTGGGCCTCCCTCAGCCGCACCAGTTCCTCCAGGTAGCCCTGGGGGGGGGGGGGGGGGGG
>JAODUD010000134.1:11897686-11908856 GCA_026784285.1 Stomatorhinus walkeri
GTACAGGATAGGCATCCAGTGGTCATGAAGTGCTTCTGTACAGGATAGGCATCCAGTGGTCATGAAGTGCTTCTGTACAGGATAGGCATCCAGTGGTCATGAAGTGCTTCTGTACAGGATAGGCATCCAGTGAACTGACGTTCCTCTCCCCACTAAAGGTTTCCTCTGTTCCCCTGTAGGTGTTTGCCAAGCCCGACCCGGAAGAGGTCAAGTTGAAGTCCTCTTTCTTCGCCATTATGTTTGCTGTAATTGGAGGTGTCTCCTTCATCACAATGTTCCTCCAGGTAAGAAAAATGTGGGGAAATCTAAATGGACTTTCTCCATTAGCCTGTCTCCCCAGGACATTCATACCTCTGATACTGTATTGCCTACCTGCCTCCATCATGTTCTCTGTGAAGCCCAGAAAATCCTCTCTCTGTCACTATGGAGATAAACCAGGCTTGAGGATTTATCTCTGAGACTGCCATGGCCGCTTCCACAGTCATTAGATCAGATCTTAAAATGCAGTGAAGCCCTTCAGCAGATCCCTGATCTTCATCAGCATAAAGTTGTGCTGGACCCACTGATCTGGAGGTTTTAACAGTGAAGCTGAATCTGGTTCTTGTTTTAGCTGCAAAGGTCTCTTAACCTTTCATTTCTGTTCTACTGCTGTCTGCATTTTCAAATGTCGTGTATGTTATGCAAAATTATTCAGCATAAAGCATCTATACAGATTTCAGTAGAATTGTTGACTTTTTTCATTATTTAGTAAATTATTGAAAGCTGTAACAAAAAATAGGCCGTACTTTAACTTGTAAGTGTAAATTAATAAGGAAGATAGAGTACATGAAAAAGTGGTCTTGAAACAAAGACAGGCCTAAAAAACGACAACACTGACTTTGGAATAATTGAAAAGTGTAATATACCTGAAAAATGTGAAAATCTGTTACATTCAAAGTGTGTATAGCTGGAATAAAAATGGGTGTAAAGTGGCTAGGAATAAATATATAAGTAATTTGGCTCCTTTTGCTTATATTTAATGCATGTTTCTCTCCAGGGCTTCAGTTTTGGAAAAGCTGGTGAGATCCTCACCATGAGGCTGAGGTACAGGGCCTTCAAGGCGATGCTCAGACAGGTACGATCGTCTGTTAGGACACAGGTACGATTGACTTTTAGGACACAGGTACGATTGTCTGTTAGGACACAGGTACTGTAGGATTGTCTGTTAGGACACAGGTATGATAGTTAGGATATAGGTCTGTCTTCCTCTTACCATTTCGTTGTTTTGACAGCCCTGTAGGGAATTCACAGGGACACTAAAAATTCCTGTTAGAATAAGTAATATCGGACAGAGGGATGAATGTGACACAGTACGAAAATGGTTAGTGGAGTGCAGGAAAATGTAGTGAGCATGACCGACCCAAGGTCAGGCTCCTTGAGAAAGGGCCCCCGCCGTTTTGGTTCACAGGACTACGTTTCTCTTTTATGATACTGATAAGGGTCTGTGTAAAATGTATCGCCCACTGTTTCCCTCACCGCCACCTTTCTCTGCTGTGGTGCTGATTGGCCAGGTCGATCATCTGCCTCTGAAACGGTGATGTATTACCGTGGCACAGAAAGCGGTTGACCTCTGTTCTGTATATATCTGGCGTTTATTCTGCTTCGTTGACACGGCTACACATGGATACAGCCTCCGGAAGTTACATTCATGGCAGCTGCACTCTGCGCAGAAGCATCAGGGAGAACATGGGCATGATTCTGGAAGTCAGAGGAGCCGGCAGTGGTTCTGGTCAGCCTTTGCGGTTCTGGTCAGCCGTTGCGGTTCTCACCGTTTGCTCTCCCCCCCCCCCCACTACAGGAAATGGGCTGGTTTGATGAGCCCAAAAACAGCGTTGGAGCCCTGACTACCAGGCTGGCCACTGATGCTGCCCAAGTTCAGGGAGTAGGTGCCGTGTTTGTCTCACTCACATCTCCTTCCTACAGAGAGGCCATGGCACACACAGAGCTCAGAGCTACTTACTTACACCTGACTTACGGACGGCTTGTTCATACAAACAGGCTGCCATAAAGCCTGATGTCTTAAGAATTTGGGTTAAATACAATGGTCTGTAATTACAAACGTGCACCACTTTGTGATGCTTGAGAAAACATTGTACGGCTTCAGTAGTTGGTCAGCTTGAGGTACAGTACAGTACCAGATCTAGTTACAGTTAGTATTACTGTATAAGATTATTATTATTATTATTCTGCGACGGGTTGGCGCCCCATCCTATGTTGTTCTCAGCCTTATGCCCGTAGCCTCCGGGATAGGCTCTGTGATAGGCTCTGGGATAGTTTCTGGGATAGGCTCCGGGATAGGCTCCGGGATAGTCTCTGGGATAGGCTCTGGGATAGTTTCTGGGATAGGCTCCGGGATAGGCTCTGGGATAGTTTCTGGGATAGGCTACGGGATAGGCTCTGGGATAGTCTCTGAGATAGGCTCTGGGATAGTTTCTGGGATAGGCTCCTGGATAGGCTCCGGGATAGGCTCTGGGATAGTCTCTGGGATAGGCTCTGGGATAGTCTCTGGGATAGGCTCCGGGATAGGCTCCGGGATAGTCTCTGGGATAGGCTCCGGGATAGTCTCTGGGATAGGCTCTGGGATAGGCTCCGGGATAGTCTCTGGGATAGTCTCCGGGATAGTCTCCGGGATAGGCTCCGGGATTTCAGGGGACATATACACAGCAAAGGTACGGCATCTGTTTGAGCAATGAACGTGAAAATGAAAAAGGCAGTAAAACAGACGTGTAAGCAATGTATATAGGTAGTAAGCAGAGCATGGGAGCGGAGTGGAGCAGAATTTCCGCTCTTTGCTCAAAAGGCTGTTGGCTCCGCCCACTCCGCTCTACACAGCTCCTCGCTCCACTAAAATGTCCTCCCGCTCCAGTCAAATCGCTCCACACTTGCTCTAATGAGTTTAACATGCTGACACACTTCAGCATCATAGCTTGACACAAATGTGAAGATCATTTAAACTATTTTCTTTGACTTTTGCACATTAGTGTAGATGATACAGGATTTAGAAGTGGGCCTTGATTTGGTTTGATGTGGGTCTCATACGGGAGTGGGGTAGGTGGGGGGGCATAAGGTTAGGAACAGACTCGGTAACAGAAGCCTCTCTGTTGGCCAGGCGACGGGCGTCAGGTTGGCGACGCTGGCCCAAAACGTAGCCAACCTGGGCACCTCGGTCATTATCGCCTTCGTCTACGGCTGGCAGCTGACGCTGCTCCTCCTGTCTGTGGTGCCCTTCCTGGCGATCGCCGGAGCCGTGCAGATGAAGACGCTGGCCGGTCACGCCGTGAAAGACAAGAAGGAGCTGGAGGTGGCAGGGAAGGTGGGCTGAGCAGCCAATGGGAAGCTGCGGCTAAGGATCATGTCATGTGACCAGACGGCCGCCCAGCTCTGATCCCAAATAACAATACAAAAGCTGTCTGGAGTATCAGTCTCTCCCTGAGCTGGGAGTTACCTTGGCAGACATCTGTGTAACATTCAGGTGTTTGTGACGTAACACTGGCATTCCGTCCAGTTAGTGTCCTGCCTTGTGTTCTGTGCTTCAGTGAGAGCAGCGGTGCACAATTCAGGTGCAGAAAGTAAAAATCCTGACTAAGATTTTGTTTCAGCCAACCAGTTGAGTTCTCTGTGACTGACTTTTTATGCTCAATGCTATGGTTGGCTAAAACAAAATCTTGGTCTGGATTTTTACTTTCCGCACCTGAACAATCCACCTCTAACTGAAAGCCTTATAGTCAATAGATAAATAGTTTATTAAAGGAAACAGACTTAGTTCAGATTTGAAATTATAAACTTGTAAATTATTGTAAATTTTCTTGTAAACATGAGAGTCCTCTTGGGATCATTTTTCTGGCTTTTCTGCAGGTTGCCACAGAAGCCATCGAGAACGTCCGCACAGTCGTGTCGCTGGGGCGCGAAGTGAAATTTGAGAGCCTCTACCAGGAGAAGCTCATCGTCCCGTACAAGTAGGTGAATGTCAGCGGGTCACATGACAGACGTCACATGACATAGTGCGAAGCACAAGCCACCGCTCAACAAGCACGTTTCCATTTGCCAGGAACTCCAAGAAGAAGGCCCACGTCTATGGGCTGACATTCGCCTTCTCCCAAGCCATCGTCTACTTTGCCTATGCGGGCTGCTTCCGCTTCGGAGCCTGGCTTATCGAACAGAAGCAGATGGACTTCGAGGGAGTGTTTCTGTGCGTATCTCCACCGCAATGTGGCCTCAGGCTTCTTTAACAAGTAGATGCACACTTGAGGAAGTTATTTTTAAATCGTTATATTTATAATGGTTTATTTACCAGCTGTACTGTTGAGGTGTTGGTGCACCGTGTTAGAGGAAAATTGAAATAGAAAGATTATGTTCAGCACAGCTAATTACAACAATATGGTAACAAATAGAGCACACAGAAGCTGTGAAATTCAGGTTAGGTGGTGTGGGATTACTGCACACTGTCCATCACCGTCTGGGAGATGTGAAGCAGAGTGGGAGCGAGTTAAGGATTGGCTGTACAGCATTGCTTTATCAGGATTTCTGCTGCACCAGGTAGTCGTGTGAGAAACACAGCGCAGGAACTTTCTGGAAAGTGACGCTTTATCAAACTTTATCAAACTCTTTATGAGGGACAGGAGACATGTGCAGTGATCTGAGAGCGACATGCCCAGCTTCGGATCGGTCCCGTCTTCGGATCGGTCCCGGCTTCGGAACGGTCCCTGCTTTGGATCGGTCCGGGCTTTGGATCGGTCCCGGCTTTGGATCGGTCCCTGCTTTGGATCGGTCCCGGCTTTGGATCGGTCCCTGCTTTGGATCGGTCCGGGTTTTGGATCAGTCCCGGCTTCAGATCGGTCCGGGCTTTGGATCGGTCCCGGCTTTGGATCGGTCCCTGCTTTGGATCGGTCCCGACTTCGGATCGGTAGGGGCTTTGGATCGGTCCCTGCTTTGGATCTGTCCGGGCTTTGGATCGGTCCCGGCTTTGGATCGGTCCCGGCTTCGGATCGGTCCGGGCTTTGGATCGGTCCCGACTTCGGATCGGTAGGGGCTTTGGATCGGTCCCGGCTTTGAATCGGTCCCTGCTTTGGATCGGTTCCGCTTTCGGATCGGTCCCGGCTTCGGATCGGTCCATTTCGTGTATGGCTCACGCTCCAGGCTTTTCTATGGCCTGGACTTCCCCCGACATGCCAGCTGTTTTCATGTGTTTCTATCCGGCATGCGGGTGCAAAGGTTTAACATTTGCCAGGGGAACAGTTAATTATTACAACAATGGGAAATATGCTCTGGTTCAGCTGCAGCTGCCATAAATTACAGCTGCAACACAAAACAATTTATTTTTTCATTTCTTGCAGGATGGAAAGACACAATAGCATCAGCTGCTAAGGAACAGCTTTTCCAAATCTGTAAACACAGAGATTCTCACGTTTAACGCAGTTGCTGCGCAATATGGCCACTTACACTGGCTCTTCTGCCATCCAATCGATAGCTGTGTTTGATGATGGTGAAACACTAACTCATTACACTGAGAGTTATTTACTCTATGCACCGCACAACGCCACCATAACCTGAATCATGAGCACTAACTGCGCCTTGTCCTTTGGTAACTAGGCTTGGAGAATCTGTCAGATACGTCCATGTTTGAGATGCCTTGACATTGAAAATGAGAGTCCTGTCTGTTGCAGAGTTATCTCCGCTGTCCTGTATGGGGCTCTCGCCATGGGGGAGGCCAATTCCTTTGCCCCCAACTACGCCAAGGCCAAGGTGTCGGCATCCCACATCTTCATGCTGCTACAGAGGGTGCCGGCGATCGACAATGAGTCAGAGGAGGGAGAGAGACCAGTACGTTACCATGGGTCACCTGGAGTGGCTTGACAGAGGCTCTGCTATGGGACCTCTGTGCTAAATCCATGTCTAAATACACAGTGACAGACAAAACACACACAGTGACACCCAGTGGCCAGTCCTGGAAAGGACTGAAGTACAGTGAGGGCTGAGTGCCCCTGTGTGTGGCTCTTTAAGCAGGAAAGCTGCCTTCTTTTTCTGTCCCTCGTTTAGTCCCACTGTGATGGGAACATCACTTTCAAGGACGTACGATTCAATTACCCGTCCCGGCCGAAGATTCCCGTTCTGCAGGGGCTGAGCCTCCAGGTGAAGAGGGGGCAGACGCTGGCCCTTGTGGGGGGCAGCGGCTGTGGGAAGAGCACCACCATCCAGCTGCTGGAGCGCCTTTATGACCCATGCCAGGGCTCGGTGGTAAGTGCTGACGGCGCCCTCTCCTGGTCGGAGGTCACAAGCCTTTCTGAGAGCTGGTGAGGGTTTAGGGCTCCTTACAGGCCGATGGATCTTGAGCATACTGAGTGTCATCTGTTGCACAACCAGTGTGTCAGCCTGCCTCTCCTGGGAGAATTACCAGTCCTTAGCTGCGTAGCAGACAATGCTGATGGGATGCCGAAGTGTTTCTGTGTGTGGGAGTTAAAAATTATCTCACGCATACAGACACACACAGACACACACAAACCAGCCACAGACCTAGACAGGTGTGAGCACCTTACAAATCCCATTATTTAATGGTAAATAAGTGATAAGGTTGTAATATTATGGTGGTGTTCAGGGGGGTAGGAACCAAGGACTAATGAATATGGACTAAATTAAAATATTAAGTCTTGTCCCCCCCCTCCCGGATACACTCTTGACCCCGTCCCTTGCAGCTGCTGGATCAGCATGACACTCAGGGCCTGAACATCCACTGGCTGAGGGCTCAGGTCGGCATTGTGTCCCAGGAGCCCGTGCTGTTCGACTGCAGCCTGGCCGAGAACATCGCCTACGGCGACAACAGCAGGGAGGTGCCTCACGAGGAGATCGTCATGGCAGCCAAAGCCGCCAACATCCACTCCTTCATCGAAGGGCTGCCTGATGTAAGTGGCTTTTAATAAGCCCCGATGCTGCTAAATCCGTGCTCTCAGGCTCCTTCCCCAGGGAGAAGGAGCAGCGGCCATGCTGATTACCCCCAACACCGGCTTGGCTGATAGGCGGCGGCCTTTCTAATGGGGATCTTAAAGCCTTACCTTTCACCTTTAGTAACTGGGTGACTGTTTCTTCAAAGTGACACCGCAGGGGCTGAAGCTCCGGTGCCGCCGGAGCCTTTAACTCTGGGCCGGAAATCCCCCTCTTGGAGTTTAAACGCGTGATGTGATTCCAGAAGAAGTGTGAAAGCCGCATAAGATGCTTTTCTTAGATAGCGAGTAGCATAGCGGAGACGGACCCCAGCAAGCTAAGGGGAGTGATAAGGCTGCAGCCCGTTATCTGTCTGCTGCAGAAGTACAACACACAGGCCGGAGACCGCGGCACCCAGCTGTCCGGCGGCCAGAAGCAGCGGGTGGCCATCGCCCGGGCCATTCTCCGTAACCCCACGCTGCTGCTGCTCGACGAGGCCACGTCAGCCCTGGACACGGAGAGCGAGAAGGTGTGTGAAATCAGCCGTTCACAAAAAAGAATCAAACCATTCATATTCACATGGCTTATGGTATGTCAACAATGACAACAAATCACTCCACTTCAGGCTCCCATTACTGCCCCCTAGTGGTAGGAGCTGTGAACTGACCTTGGTGACAGCTAGTGTGGCAGTGTAACAGAATTAGACATGCATGTCCCCTCACCCCCAATACAGATCGTGCAGGAGGCCCTGGACAAGGTGCGGGAAGGGCGGACCTGCATCGTGGTGGCCCACCGCCTCTCCACCATACAGAACGCCGACCGCATCGCCGTGCTGAAGGATGGGGTGCTGGTGGAAATGGGAACACACCAGCAGCTGCTGGCCAAGCAGGGCGTGTACTACAGCCTGGTGTCCTCCCAGATGGGGCATGCAAACCGTTAGCTGGGTGGCTTGCGGCTGAACTGCAGTCTGACCTCTCCAGTTGGCGAGCTGGAGCTGGGGCTGGGGCTGGGGCTGGGGCTGGGGCTGGGGCTGGGGCTGGGGGGGGGCACCCAGGTCCCAGCTGGTCCAGCACCCTGAATTCAGAGAGCTTATTTACATGTATGCCGTGCACCCATGGTAGAGATCTCTGAAGCTAGATATAGGAAGGATCCAGAAAATCGCTATAATGCAGCCACTCACCTGACCCCACATTTAACATTAATGTGCTTGTGATTTATGTATAATATTTGCATATTTGAATTGATCATTAAACAAAAAGAATCAAGCCTGCAGATTCCCAGACAGCAGATTTTGGGCTGTGTCCTGTGGGCCATGTACTGGCCTCCCATTGGCCGACCTGGGACGGATGGAACCGTGCAGATTGGCACCCAGAAAGCCCATTCAGGTGTATTTATAAATGACACATGCTAATCATTTATCTTTGTCTGTGGCAGCCTTTTCTATTCTTATGTAAACAGTTATGAATAAATATTAACTTTGCACTGTAAGTATATTGTGTAAAAATCATCCTTTGATTCAACACAGCCAGCTTCGAACCAGTGTAGTTTGCATATTTTACAGACGCTCAGTGGATTTTATTCCCCACCAGGAGAACCCCCACCACAGATAAACACAATTTCAAGTCGCAAAAAAATAAAAAAAAAACAGCAGTTGTCAACTTTAAAGCAATTTATTGCTATATCATTCCTCATCCATAATTTCCTCTTTACAGACACGCTCTGAATCACAGAAATGTTTCAAGAGTTTACAGCCCATCACCTACATGATTACATGTACAAGGACCATGCAATGATAATCTGCATCAATCGCACAAAAGTATTTTTCCAAATGGTTTATTTGGAAAATATTATTTTAGTTAAAACCTGGTACATAAAGGCCAACTGTGCTGCGTTTCTGCATTTCAGTCAAACGCTGATGCTTGATACCGGTTTGTGAGAAGGCTGATCCACCGATGAGCAAACAGCTCGGAAGCTACCTGGCAATTAGAGGAAACCATTCCTGGTCTATCGGTTTGAGACATTCATTGCATTGCTGCTGTAGGTGCTAATAAGGGGCGACTGACAAGGAAGCGGGGGCAGGGAGGCACATCCAGAGATCGAGAGCCGAAGCTCTGGGTTACTCTTATCCTCCAGCTAGTGATGGGCAAGACAAGCTTCATAAACATTCTGCTGTATTTTTTTTTACCTCACTAGGTGGCGCTCTCGGTTTACTTTCGGGAGTGCTTTGAGCCCTTTTATGAAAGGAGAGCACCATCTAGTGGGATCAGACAATACAGCAAATGGTTCATGAAGCTTTATTTGCTCGTCGCTACCTCCTGCAGGCCCCATTGCAGATTTCGTGGAGCGCACTAAAGCAGGCCAACAGTGGAGTGGCTGGTGCTGGAAAACAGCGACACCTACAGGCCATTAGCAACCCGGCAGCGTCGCACAGTTTCCCTGATGCGAGTCGGCTGCGCTGCAACCCTTTACAGTCTAACGAGGTCTTGGGCCTGAAGACCGACACCCCCTCCCCTCCCGACGTCCCTGCGACCACTACCTGTTTGCCAGTCGTCCCCTCACATTAAAGACCATTAAAAGTTAAAAATCAGGTATTAATTACCACTTATTAAAGTTTTAAACAGTCATGTTTCTAATGCTGCGTCTCAGATCAATACAGTTTTCTAGGACAAACACACACCACGGCGGAGAGAAAACGCGACACACTCCATGCTCTCACCACGCCTGTAATAAGGCGTCCCCACCCCGGGGGGCTGGCCCCCCTCCATTACTGGAAGTGACTGACCTCCTGTACTGTTTAATATGCCGATAAGAGACTCTACTGGCTCAAGGGACACTCTAGTATGTGAAGCAGCACATTACACTGGGACAAGAAAAGGAAAGGCATAGGAAAGGCAGGGGTCTGCATTGTTACTGCGTGATTAAGATTTGCATTGACGGTTGCTTTGATTGCAAGAGGAGGGGGTTCCTGGGATCTAGAGCTGAGACAGGGTGGTGAGATGCAGCATGTCCTGGAAGGCCGCGCTGAGGTTCTGGAAGAGCTTCTCTGCATCGGTATCCGGGCAGGACTTCCAGGCCGAGCAGGACACCACGATCCTGGGGGGGCGGAATACAAGACGAGGGTGAACATCTCCACCCCCGCGGGCCATACTCCCTCTCAGCGTCGGACCACCAGCTCTCCCCGGGCGGCCTTCATCCGCATGTCGCTTCAAACACACAGTGCCAGAATGACACCACTGCGTCTCTTGGCCCGTCGTAAATTATCACGCTGTCTGAACTTCCCCGTTCCACACGTCTAATCTAATCCCAGTGCCTGCCAGTGTATTGACTCTATATCAGAGGTCTCCGACTCCGGTCCTGGTGAGCTACAGTCCAGTAGGTTTTCTATCATACCCAGCTTCTGATGAGCAACACCTGTTCTCAGGTAAATGCCTACTGGACAGTGGCTCTCCAGGACCAGAGTTGGAGACCCCTGCTCAACATAATCAGAGTTTCGGGACAAAAGCACACAGGTATCCTATCAAGCAAGGTCAAAGGTAAAGTTCTCACTGATGTCACCATGACTGTCACCATGTAAGGACATGACTGAAAACTCAAAAGCCAAAACAAGGAAAGCGAGTGGGGGGGGGGGGGGGGGGGATGCAAAGGACAAAGGTGAGATTCCCGTAAATCTGAGCACAAAGCAATTTCGTTAGGCTGCTACCATTCTGATAGAATAAACGATGTCAACTAATGAATATACATGACGGCAAAAAGGAAACCTGCAAGTATGAAAATGTGAAAATGAAAAGCCTGTGAGCACGAGGCCTGTCATTCGGGGGGAGCTGGTCACTCCTCCGGTTTGGGGGGGCACCCTACCTGTCATCTCTGATGCGGTAGAAGAACCCGTAGCCATGGTGCACCATGGGGGCGACAGCACCAATCACGGTGGTGTAGCCCACCAGGCTGGTGGATAAGATGAAGTTTCCCCCTCCGCCACTGCAAAGCAGACACCGATGGTGTCATTTTAAACACGTGCGTCCGTGCCTGCGTGTGGGGCGTGCGTCCGTGTCTGCGTGCGTGCGTCCGTGTCTGTGGGGCGTGCGTGTCTGCGGGGCGTGCGTCCGTGCCTGCGAGTGGGGCGTGCGTCCGTGCCTGCGAGTGGGGCGTGCATCTGTGTCTGCCTGCGTCCATGTCTGCCTGCGTCCGTGCGGGGCGTGCATCTGTGTCTGCCTGCGTC
>JAODUD010000134.1:11931504-11942625 GCA_026784285.1 Stomatorhinus walkeri
GGGTTAGGGTTAGGGGTGGTGAGTGAGGGACGGGTTAGGGTTAGGGGTGGTGAGTGAGGGACGGGTTAGGGGTGGTGAGTGAGGGTTAGGGCGAGGGGTGGTGAGTGAGGGACGGGTTAGGGTTAGGGGTGGTGAGTGAGGGTTAGGGAGAGGGACGGAGCTCTAACCTCACACAGATACCCCCCCCTACGCACACACGCCCCACTCACGTGTCATAGATGTGGATTTTGGCTGGGATCGCACTGATAAAACACACCAGCTTCCTGTTGGAAGTGACCCTGACGCCACAGTGCCAGTGGGGCAGCCAGCCGGGGGGGCGCAGTGCCCTGGGAAATGGGGGTTAGAAGTGTAATCAGCTTCAGGCCACAAGAAGAGGCAAAACTGGCAATAGCCGTCCCTGAGGGGAGTAAACACACCTGTAAGGCTTCACACTATCCATTACTACACAATAATACTCATAATAGCAAACAGCTTATCTGCACAAAAATAGGAAGAATAGAATCTGCAGCACATTAGCGACCAGCACTAGCATCGTACTGCGAGGATAACAACAGAGTAACAGTATTAAATGTACGATCCTGTCAGGTGATGGCATGTCCCAACCGCAACACGGGCAGGTCAACAGGTCAAGCCTTAAAGAAGAATGGACTTCAAGTGCGGTGGGGGGGGGGGGGGGGTGGTCTGCAGAGGGAGAATGTGAAGGCTGCAAGCACAGGGATCAAGCCCTCTTGTAGAAGCATAGTGGCACAAGAAGGCCTAGATCAGCAGCGCCCCCCTGTGGACGGAGGCTCCCCTGCGGCTCACCACTTCAGGAAGTTGGGCGAGTAGTCAAAGCGGAACATATTGTCGTCATCCTCCACGTAGTTCTCATTCAGCAGAGTGTATAGCTCTTTTAGCTGTGGGAGGGAGGGGCACAGCTGGTACACAGACTCTCAGACCCCATGTGAAGCCATGTGACCCAGCCCACCCCTTCCTTTGTTCATCATCACGCTAAATGAGCTAATGGGAGGCCGTGGACACTATGGTGTGATGAAGAGAGCCCCCCCCCCCCCACCCCCACCCCACTGCACACACACTCACCACTTCAGCATTGCTGAGGTCCAGCGTGTCCCACATGAAGCCCTGGGGCAGTGAGTATGGCTCCTGCCGTATGTTCTCCTTGTCTGGCTCGATGGGCCCGTGGGTAGTGATGACCTCGTCTAGAATGCAGAGAATAACGGCCAATCATAAACCTCGGCCAAGGCACCTAGGGAGGAGACCTGCATCATTCTGACCAATGGCATCAGCCGGAAAGTCCCTGCCTCTTCACAGTGTCTCTGTGTCACTGAGACGCACATGGAAATAAAGGGATATTAACTGAAACACAAGAATGCTGGACATTTTAATGATCTGCAGAAAGTGGATCTGATCTGCCTTTACACACCTGCGTTGAGGTTTGAGCCCCGACGCGCCTCTGCCCTGTGTGTAGCGGTTGTTCAGCAGTGCTTTCCCAGAGTACAGTGCGGTGCTGTTAGACTACCTGCAGTATATGATAGTGTTTGTGCCCTGTGACAGACTGTCTAGGGTATAGGGTACTATTTGGGTTGGTGGCTTGGGACCGAGAAATAGCATATCTCAGCTGGTGGGTCGCGACCCAAAAGTAGGTCACAGGAGTGGTGTTAAAAAATATATATCTTGAACATGTTCCCCGTCTTCTGAATAATTTTCTTTTTAACAGTGCATTAAGGCCTTGTGCTTCTCTCACTCCACTATGTTCTATTTACCATTACTGCCCTATTTTTTTGTGAAAAACATTCGGTGATTTAAAAAAAAAAATTTGGGTCATGACTTACTGACCAAGTAAAATGTAGTTACTTTTAATATGGCTGTGCCCCCCCTCCAGATTCACTGTTGCCACACCGCCCACAGGCAACAACTTTTACCACCCACCCTCCCCAAGCTTCCTGGCTAAGGCGGGGGCTGCCCGAAATGTCATACAAAATAATCGTGATATGTGCACAATAATCACCAGGACTTTAGACATTGGGTGTAAAAATTAATGCGGACACCAGCTTTTCAGAACAATTTTTTATAGTTTACTTATGCCCACAATCCAGTAAGCAGATTGGTAGTAAACCTAAAATATTAATTATAGGTGTATTGTGACACCAAAAAAAGTTTCCTTATGTTAATTAAATTCTTAATTAAATGCTGCTGTTCTGGTAAATCATGGAAGACATAAGTACTGAAATGGAGGTGAAGAAAGGGACAGATCAGCAGCCACAGCTTCGTCTGAAAGAGGAGATACTGTGGATAAACAAGGTAAGAAGTCGGCGGTGTGGTGGCATCTTCTGCAGTTTAAAATCGGATATAGTTATTAAACTAAGGATACAGCTAAGGATAAAGCCGGGTGATCATATCACTGGTGTGCGTCTGTTAACATGACTCTCAGCAAAACCACCAACTTATGTGACACACTATTGGTAGATAAACTACAGCCACACAGAACGTATCACCTCAGATATATTTCAACTTCTCTGTTTTATGGTGCAATAATGAATGCAAATATTTCAAAGACCTGCGACGTGAAGGTGTGGCCTTATCAGAGGGCCTGGTCTAAGGGGCTGTGATGTGGATGGACGTAAGCGACGGCATCCCTGATGGAGCCTGCAGGACGGAGACTCTGCTGACCCATAATGCCGAGGATCCAGCCGTCTTGGCATTCACACCCGGATCCTGCCCTACATGCGGCGAGAGGCTCCTCCCCCTCGCTCTGCGTGGGCACCTGGCCCGAGGTAAACGGCGACGGAGCGGAGGGCACCTACTGAGCTTGGGGACCGGCTGGGTGTCCCAGAACTGGTACTTGTGTTTGGTGGCCTCGTCGATGCTCTTGGCTGGACCCTGACAAGTCGACAGCAGCTCCATGGCCCTCTGGATGTCCTGAAGCTTCTGCATAGGGATGGCCGGGTTCTGGTCCAGGGGTGGGAACAACAAGGAATGAAGAAAGCTTTCAGGAAGCCTAGTAGGACTGCGACAGGAACAGGTTGTACCCCTGAGCTAAATTACTGGTTGCATCCCCTTAGACAAAAAAAACAAACAATCTACTTCAGAAGTCTTAATGCCCCCCCACCCCCAACACACACACACTCTATAAACTCAATTAATACAGACCTTCTTCATAAAACTTTAAATATTTTTCCCACTACAAAAATACAAAATGTCAGCCGCACGTGAAACAATTTCCTTCCTTGCTACTCATTTAGAATGAGAACTTTGTACACTCCACACCATTTTCAGTTACTGAGTCTGTAACCTTTAAAACTTCATTAAAGTTTCAAAACACTTCTACAGTTCCAGGATGGAGACGTCACAAAGTGACTAGTGGGGGCTTCGGCCTGTCCTGCCCCTTCCTCATCTGCTCGCTGTTCCAGTACTAATCTTTTTAATTGTCGCTAACACGCATTTCTGCTGTCGTCCTGTTTACTAGAGTCTCTCAGTATCATGTGACTGTCTTGATTGCAGCCTAAGATCACCCCCTTCCCCGGTAAGGACCCTACAAAGTGTGTGAGCTAAAACTGATATGTTTACGAAGTTTAACTTTAGAGCTTGGGGGCTGGGGGAGACGCGGAATAAACGCCCCCGCAGCGGCACCGGGCACCTTTATCTCCTGCGAGTCGGAGGCCGAGTCGGACTTGGCCCCGCCGGAGCTCGGCTTCTCCTTCTTGCGTTTCTGCTTCTTCTTCTTTTTTTTGGCCCCGAGGTCTCCGCCCGGGCTCCTGGAAGCAGACCGTTAAATTCATGGGGCATCAGCGGGAGCCACGGACTGCGTGTGTTTACATCCCGGACATGCACACGGGAACCCCCCAACACGGCGTCACATTGTAGCCGGTCTCAATGTTTACATCTTAAAGCGATCGATCAGAAAGCACAGTAATGTCATACTACCTTGAGCATCGCGTTTAGGTAAATTTACTTAATTTTAGCACAATGTAAGACACTGCTCAGCCTGAAAGAACAGGAGCGCCGTCGCTCTAAGCAGCCCCATCTCTGGGAACAGGTTCAATAAATAGCTTAATAAGGGCTAATGATCGGCGATCAGGAAGCAGTGAGGGCGAAGATCGGGGTCAGAGACACGTGGATGGCGTAGGACCGGGGCTCTGCTCGGCAGCAGCCGGGAGGCACACCGGACGGGCCGCCTGCCGCAGCACAGGAGTCGGCCCGAATGAGGACGGGACCGGCTCAGGTGGGCTGAAACCCCATCACGGCGATCGGCTTCCCCCAAAGACGAAAAGGGCAGCGGCCATCGCCTGGGGGTTAAGCTCCGAGACCTGGAGAGCCGCAGCGCTGCGCCGCTTTCATTCATTTAAAACGGCTCGCCGAGCGCACGTCCCGGTTCTGCGGGCGGACCGCGATCGGGCAGCGCACCGGCCGCGTCTCCGGTCCCTCCCCCGGCGAGGTGAAAGCACGGAGGCGGCGTACCGACATTAATAACGGTAACGGTGCCGGGCCTCCCGCTGGAGGGCTGTAGACAGCGCTGCTCGGTTCCGTCCCCCGGGCTCCGCGCCCGGCTCCGGCGTCCTCCCCGGCTCACCCCTGCAAGTGCTCATTCTCCTCCTCGTTGTCTCCGTCTATTCCGCAGGTGTCCTGGTCATCCAGCTCCAGACTCTGCTGGCTCGCCGCAGACTCGCTGTCCTCCGCCATCATGGACAGATATGCTGAAAAAAATTAGTAATACTGGAGGACGCTGGGGGAATTAAAAACACAAAGAGAATAAGGAGCGAAACCGCGCCGCCTAGCGGCCGTCCTCCTCGACCCTCCAGATGGGTGGGGGGCGGGCTGGATAACGCGCAGGGTACCGGGGGTTCTAATCACGACAACCATTATTCTGTAATTATTCTTTAATTGGTATCATTGAAAAACCAACCGCAAAACACCCAATTCTGCTTGAGATCTTTCAATTTTTCTGTTTGTGTTTATTAAACTATGCAATGAGGGGCTGTGCCGTTCGGGGGCGGAAATTGGTGCCCTGAATTGGATCGAAGGTCTCTGGACTCCTACCAAAGTACATTAGCACCATTTTTAATGATTAATTTTCAAAGAAAATTTGTATTCAGTGACGAACGGATTTTTAAACGATGTAGACATAGCGGACGCTGTACCTGCACCAGCGGGGGCCTTTTATGGCCTTTTACTCTATAAACCAAAGTGCTGCTATATCCTTTTAAAAAATGTCACACTAGCTTGGGGCTGCTATTTGAAGATTGTACTGTGTATTAGGGGTTACTGAGACTGGAACCATCAGAGAAGATGGTACAGTAAATGGCGCCACAAGGAGGGGTTTTAGTAGCGCTCCGTTTATCCAGCAGGCAGGAGACAGCAGAGTCCGGACCGGAGAGGCTTGTGATAGTGAGATATTTCTCTCCCAGCCTTCTATTCCTCTGCCGAACCCATTATGGGCACCAGACTTGCTCCCATTCCCAGAACATGGGAAGGGAGCCCAGAAGTCGGAAATACCCATCACCCGGGACCACACGGATCCTGGGCATGACTGGGATCGTTACTGGGATTTCCTAGCTGTCACGGTCACGCAACAGCAGTGACGTTTCTTACACATATGAAAAGTAGACTTAAAAATTTTAAAACATTCAAAAACACGACACGTAAACTATGAAAAAATCCTTAATTCAACGTTAAATAAAATGTGATAATTACCACAGAATAGTATCATGAATAAGGTTATCTGCACCTAGCCTGAGGACAGAGACTGTACTATACGACACAAACACAAATCTCAGCTGATCCACTCATCCAGCCATCCACACTAATAATCCATTACAAGGTCATTGTGACATATAAACAAAATGAACACATTTTTAATTGATTTATTCTTTCCTGACATTGTGAAGAATTCACTTAGAGCGTGTTTATTTTTTTTTTACTTCAATTTATTCAGAGTAATGAGCATCAAGTATTATACAAGCAACCAGTATTAACATTCAGAGTAAAATATGCTTGCCCTAAGCAGAGATTACCATGGCAAGGAGACAGAACGAGGCGCCGTTCGAGTCACCAGCTGCTGTAGTTGTGCGCTGCCTGGTCTAAGTGTACGGGACACGGGGGGAACCTGATCGGGGGGCTGTCAAGGGGTGTGTGTGTGTGTGTGTGTGCGTGCGTGCGCAAAGGGTCAAAAATGCTAATCAGTAAAAGAAGCTAACCAGGTAAGTTCATCAAGGCACTTGGAAAAACATGGAAGTAGAGAATACAACCAGCAAACGCAGGATTCGGTTTGGCGTCGACGGAAGAAGGCATTCAGAGTCACATTTTACTCTTACTGTAAGGCAAGGCTGAAACTAAACAGTAACAAAAATATCTGGATAAAATACTTGGAAAATAAGAGGGGAAAAATCATGACATAGTGGTTACACGTTAAAAAGGCATTAAAAGCAACGCAATACCGCAGTAAAAAACGGTGCATAGGCGCCCTCTGGTGGAAAGAGCTTATCTGAGCTGACCAGCTGAAGGTGTTTAATGCACAAAGCTGCCACCAGAGGGACAGAAGGTGAAGAGGAGCGGTGCCTCATTGTCCATCCAGCTTGAGGATTCACGCCAGCGTAAAGCTTTGTGTCCAATGGTTTGAAAAGGAGAGGCTCAGGTGCACAAGGCACACCTTACTATTTTTTGCGTGCTTACTGCCCACCTGCGGTCCTGGTCCGTCTCTTGGACCGCTCGCTCACTTCAGGTTGAAGGCCAACAGGGGCCTCTCCTCTCGCTTCTGCCAGGGGCTCTTCTTGTTCTCGTCCTCGCCGCTGTCGTCCTGCCCGGCGATGATGTCAGGAGGGCTGTCAGGCAGCTGAAGCTCCGGCCTGGCATGCTCAGTCCTGAATTCACCCTCTCCTCGCCCTCCCCCGCCGTCCTCCTCCTCCTCTCCCTCCTCCTCCTCCCCGGCTCCTCGGGTGTCCTGGAGCAGCGGTCCGAGGGCACCATCATCGGGGCTGCCGTCGGGCGTACCCGTCTCACTGCCGTCAGCCTCCATGTCGTCCACGTACACCAGCTGGGTGTAGGCTACCGCGGGCGGTGTGCTCCTGTCTCGCCGGGCCTCCACCTGGGCCTCCCTCTCAGCCTCCCTCTCCCGTAGGCCCCTGCGGATGCGCCGGGCTAGCTCGCTCATGTCCACGCCTGAGTCGAGGCTGGCGTCGTTGCTGCCGTTGCAGCCGGCACGCTGCAGGTCGATGTAGGAATGGCGAATGTGGGCATTGGAGCGGCCATCCAGAGAGACGAACCAGGCGCGGGGGTGGGGCAGTGGCTTACCGCCACGCAGCTCCAGCAGTGACTTCTCTGCCAGCAGCTGGTCCTCGCCGTTCATCTGTACCAGCCCTACCTCACTGAGCGATGCCGGGATGGACAGCGTCTCGGGCGCCGAGGCCGTCTGCAGGGTCCACGTGCCGTCCCGCGGGTCTTCTGTGGAGGAGGACAGCTGCGGTGTCCCGGAGCCCGGCGGACCTGGCGGCGGCTGCGAGGCAGACAGCTCCGCCTGGATGGTCTCCAGGTCGCTCTGTTGGTCAGTCTGCAGGAGCAGAGGCTGCCCAGCAAAGGGGTGCTCCCCGGGCAGCCGCACGTAGTGCGCCGGGATGACCAGGGTTGGCCGTGCCCGCCGGTACCCGCCTTCGCTAACCTGGTCCACAGAGCTGCAGCACAGCAGCTGGCCCGGCCGCGGCAGGGAGGCGGGCCTCTCTAGGTGGTCCACGGACCGCGACAGCAGGTGGTCCACCGGCCGGCGGTCAGGGGGCTGCTCTGTGTGGCCTGGGGTGCGTGGCCTGGACAGGGAGACGTCATGGATGCTGGCCTCGCTGCCCACTGACAGCTGCCTTGATGCCTGCGCTGACCCCTCCCTCGCATCTGGCGGCCGTGGGGAAGACTCAGAGCAGTGGCTCTGCCGGCCGTCTCCGTGCCGCGGCGACTCATAACCGTCCCCAAGTTCTTGGGACCAGGCTGCCCTCACTGGGGGGACCTCCACCAATCGGTGGCACTCTTTAACCAGAGAAGTGCGGGAGGAGTGGGGCTGGTGGGCAGGTGAGCTCTGGCTGGAGGGCGCCCTCTCTTGGTGGGAGGTGGGAGCACAGGTGGGCTGTAGCACGGGAGTGTGCAGGTTGGGCTTGGCTGTGGACGACACCAGGTCCAAGTGCACCTCGCTGATGAGGTTGAGGTGTGACATGGAGGTGGCCTGGTCTCTCTTGGAGCCGCTGAGCACCGTGGACAGCTGCAGCTTGTGGTGGCGTTGCCGTGGCCTCAGACATTTCCTCCTGGGTCAGGGAGAGAAGGAGGGAAGGTGAGGCCCACGTCTGCAGCTGGGTGCCTCCTCTCTCCTCCGCTGAGATGTTTGTGAAACTCACAGTGAAGCTGTGAACTGTGACACAAATATTCAGCCACACGCTGTCACGCACTCACACACAGGCATGAGCACTGACACACACTGATATACAGTCACACGCGCTGACACGCAGGCATGCGCGCACTGGTACACAGGCACACGCACTGACACGCAGTCGCACGCACTGACACGCAGTCACATGCACTGACACGCATGTACCTGCAGTAGTAGAGAAGCAGGGAGGCGAGGAACAGGATGATGACCCCCATCCCACCCAGGATGGCCAGCAGAAAGGCCGTGTGGTAGGAGCTGATGTCCTTCGCAACCACGGCACCTGCAGCGGCATGAAGGATTCGGGGATGGCTGTCGGCGTTCACACGGCTGTGTGTGTCTAAGCGTCAGTTCCATTACAGCACCTCTATGGGAGGGTGTTACCGGGAGCCCATTACCCACAGTCACAGATTAAAATAGGCAAAATAAATAATCACGGCTGATTTCTGCAGCAGACCGGCAGCAGCCGCCCCCTGTGCCTCAATAGAAACATTACCGTAAATAAATGAATAAAATACTGCTGTCTGACGCCTGATGGCTGCAGCACAGGCCTGGGAACAGAGAACAAGCCCAGAGGTCTAACTGTTATGGGTGTTCACATGTTTGGCCAGCAGGGAGCGCTATTCAGCAACACACTGAAAAGGAAAAGCCTGGACAGCAGCATGTGTGGGGGCACCCCCCCCAACAAAAGCAGTAAGAAAGAGACGCATTTTTATTAATTAAGAGTGACGAAACTGTTTAATTTGTTAGAAACCAACCTGTGTTGAGAGGTGACATGGCGGCTGCCCAGTAGCCAAGCTGGGGGACGATGTAGGTCAGCACGAGCTGGCCCCCCTCCCTCTGCACATAGCCCAGGCTGCTCTTCAGCCACGCTCCTGTGGTGACATGAGAGGTCAGAGGTCATGGCCTGTGCCCTCAGCGGCCCCCTGCGGGATGAACACGTGCGCAGAAGCGAGCGATGGTGGCTCTGCGAACTGACAGTGAAATGCTCATTTAATTAGCTGCTAGCAGCATGTGGTGCAGAATGAGTGAATCAAAATGAAGCCACTGCTCAGTGGCAAGGAGCAGGTTTCCTGAAGCTTCAGGTAAAAGAGCCATATGGATCAGGAATGAAACAAAACAAATCAGTTTACATAACACCACTAAAGGCTAATTGTCATACAGTAGGCCCAACGCAAAGTGACATTTCTTAAAAGAATATAACATTACTTTGGTTTATGGAGTGCACTTGCAGCTGTTTGCAGCCCGGCCGTTACCTGCTGTGACCCCCTCCCCCAAACTAGCTCCTTGTGTTTAGGTGGGGGGGGGGGGGGGGAGTGAGATTCTGGGTAACCATCTGTGTTGTTTTAAAAATAGTGCTGTAATTCCATTTGCCGGCACAAGGGGGCAGCAGGGCACAGGTCGTCTAATTGATTCGGTGAATAAACACAGAGCTGTTCCGTAACCTGATGCTGCCCTGTGATTTTCTACTGCAGACGCTGAGGGACGTGTTCCTGCACTGATCGCGAGTTTTCTGCTGCAGTCTGCCTCGCCGAGCGTGGATGGGGGCTGGGCGTAACCCTGCAACGCGGAGCCTGGGGCTGGCAGTCCGGCTCACCCCTTTACGCTGGGTATGGCCGCTGCCCACCTGCCTTCACTGTTAAGAGTATCATATATAATGGTCAATATCACTGGCGTATTTACATTTATTTAGCCTATCTAAACAGACCTATCCAACCACTTACTGGGTGGATATTTTACTGATGCAATTCAGTTTGAGAGCTTGTATGAAGGGTACAACAGCAGCACCCTCTAGGGATGTGTGTGATTGCTGCGGTGTGAGCCGCCCTGCCGCGTCTCTCTCTGGTGCTGCGAGACAGATGCCCTGTGATCCCGGCGCGCAGCTGGGTTTCAGGAGTTTCACACTCAGCTGCTGACACGGGTTTGCAGATCTGCTGATCCACAGTTCTCTGAATCACAGAGCGACACGCAGTCCTGGCCTCCTGCTTACACCTGCAGGGTCTGCGCAGACGTACCGCATGCTGACCTCCCCGGGTCTGGCACCGAGATGGATGCTCAAACAAAGCTGCTCACAGCAACCTCACCATTTGTATTGAAGTATAAAGAAATGAGAATACTCCCCCCCCCCCCAACCAAAAAACCAATGCAATTAACTGAGGCCTGAACCCTGGCTGCACAAAAAGCCTGTCAAAATGACAAGTGACAGCATTCTTAATTGCCTCTAGGGGTCAAATAAAGCCCTTTGAATTGACCTGAATTATCCTATGACCCCGACCTGGATATAAAGTTAGAAGATGGATGAACTGAATTGAGTTAACCAGGTAACCAGCTAATCTTCGAAGTGTCATGGTAATATTTTTGGCACTGAGAATTAGAACAGCAAAGAGTGTTTCTCTGCCTGCAAACACACGGGCACTGCAGCTACCCGGCCAGCGGAGCGATAGGCCACTTTCCAGACGCTGCCCTCCTTTTGGGAAACAGGCATTGGCTGAAGAGAACAATCGCTGGAGAGATTTCAGGACCTCCGCCGGCAAACTCGATTACGGCCTGCCGTTTATGTTTTGCTGTGCGGGTTGCTAGGCGAGCGGTCCGGCGAGCCCCAAGGTCACTGGTGGACCCTCCCTCATCGCTGCTCACCCCACCGAGGATGGGGAATCGGGGGGGGGGGGGGGCTTTTGCTTCCCGCCGCCTTTGGCCGCCAGTTGGTGGGGTTATGCTGGCGT
>JAODUD010000134.1:12046119-12065030 GCA_026784285.1 Stomatorhinus walkeri
TCGCTTCGTTTAGCGAATCTGTTTCTTGACACGTTTAACCAAACCGAAGTTAAGAGTACTGAGTTTTTACAGCAATAAGAAAAAGAAAAACAGGAGCAGCAGAAGAGAAAGACCCCCACACGGTGATCTATCTCTTTCAGTTGCAGAATTGTAACTGTACAGATGTGGCATGTGTGGTTCTCACGTGTACGGGCTCTTTAAACTGCGGACTGTACCACGCTGCCAATGTTGTTAACATGCTTCATCGTCGTGCTGGAGTTTATTGGTGTCCAGCAGGAATCTTAATTGTAGCAACCGTATTTTACAATAATTTACTATAAATGTTAAGTTTTATTGACGTCTATATAGTAAAGTGAAACTTTTGTCCAGAATGTAAAAGAAAATGAAACGTAGAGCACCAGACAAGAACACTAGACAGAAACTGTTAACATATACAAAATTCGTATTAGGAATGGAATCGGGAAATAATGGTTGTTTAATGAGGAATGATGCTTGTTACAGGTACAAACGGTAGATCTCAGAGGTCTTTGTAAGACTTGCGTTGAACTTTCCTGACATGTATATTACTGAAACTATTGTTCGCTTAGACTCCAAACTAACAGTCCAAGAGCGTGTAAAACTGAAGATGCAAGACAAAGCAAAGAAAAAAACGGCGGAGAGGTACACGGCAGAGCAGCTACTGGAGAAGGTAGCAGGGGGCGGCACTTTCTGGGGACCCCGCCATGCTCGCTGTTTACACAGACACCTTTTGCTTGTTTTAGACCCAGGAATGCATGGACAACTTCGACTTCGAAATGGCCCGGCTTTTTTGTCAGCGTGCACTGGATATAGAACCTACCAACCTGAACACCCTGGACATGCTTGGGAACATCTGTGCTGAGCTGGGGGATGTGGAGAAAGCTAAGCAAATATCCATTTATGGGGTTGGGTTGGGGAAGTAGCTGACGGTGTGATTGGATGGATGGACATTCAGAGTGAAATGGGTGCTGGTAGGTGTAGAGTGACTGATACTCTGACGCCCCTGAGGAAAGTGGCTGGGGGTAGGTGTGTTGGGTGACTGATACTCTGATGCCCTTGGGACTGCAGTGTGTGTGTGTATGTGTGTGTGTATGTAGTGATGCCTCACACCCCCAGTGCTGTGGGTTCGAGAGTTTCATATGGTGTAGATGAGTTGGTGTGTTTTTGTTAGTCTGTCATCTCTGTGCTGCACTGGTGCCTGTGTATGGCTTAGTTCTGCTCACACTCTGCTTCCTGAGTTACGACCATCTGATCCTAACAGTATAGGGGTAACTGAAAGCTTTTGAGTTTGTGTTAGTAATTATCTAGCTATTAGGCAGTGGGTGTTATATAAGCATCCTCACTGACGGGCTGAATGCAGTCACCTGTGATGCTTGTGTGATGTGGGTTTGCATCTCACCTCCTCGGCCTGCGAGGGCCTTTCCTTGACTGCGCTGTACGTATTCCTGAGGGCCATAGAGCTCAGCCCAGATGAGGGCCACAGCAAGTACATGTACCTGGGTCAGATGCACACCGGCAAAGAGGCCATCAGACATTTCAGCAAAGGCATCGAGATCATGCTGAAGGAGCTGGAGAAGCAGGCACCGGCAGTAAGTCCACCCTCTCCCCGTAGGGATAGCACTGCCGACCGGTAGAGAGCGGGGTCAGCCCGGGCCCATGTGTGGTATGATTACCCTGGCAGCCGTGGGACTTGAACCCACAACCTTACCGACACAGGCGGATTCATTCTTTTGAGCTACATGCTGTCCTTTATCAGTATTCTATCCACTCCCTTACTCTTAGCTCTAATGAAAAGTGGGAATGCATTGTAATTACAGCATTGATGAACCCCACTTGCCGAATTAATGAAAAACCTCTAGGAAATTGTATCTTCCTCAAACTTAATGTCTTAGCCAGACACCAGGGGGCACTGTAGCCTTGATTTTGGCTTTTTCACTAGATGGTTTCCACTCTGATGCCAATATGCCAGGTACCTGTACCCTCTCCAGGCACCCCCAGTAGCAGCAGCCGCTGCTCCTGTAAACCGCGATCCCGAAGTGACCGCAAAGGACATGTCAGTGGCCTTCTGTTCGGTCGCAGAGATCTATTTCACTGACCTGTGGTAAGTCCTCCCCGTCGCTGTGATCTGGCAGCCGAACACATGATTCGCTAACAGGGAGAGTGGTGTGGATCTGGGCAGCAGGGTTGCCAAATGACCACGACCTACTGCAGTTAACTGGAATAAAAAGCGAGGCATTCCTCAGTTCTGTTTCGTAATGTTCGTCTACGTGTGTTTGGTCATTGCGTCTTATTTCAGTTCATGGAAAAACTTAATGTCCTCACTCTAAATTAACAACTTCCCACCAGGTGGATCCAATGATTTCCCTGGGTTACACGACTGGGTCCCGCTAGGACTGCCGCCCTGTGCCAGCCTCGAACCTGCGCTGTAGGTCTGGCTTGTCAGCTGGCAGTGCCCTCGCACCCGAGCGGCCGCAGGGCACCTTTGGGGGGGCAGCGATACTCGTCCTCCTGGCTCTGCTGCCTCGTGTGTTTGTTTCGGGGCCGTTCATTTTTGCTTCATCTAATATTTATGCTCCGTCCTCTGCTTTATTTACTTTGCTTTATGAACCCCTGAAGGGAGGATGTTAGCATTTTCTTAAAAATGGCCAATAAAGGGACTTTAATGGAGATGCGTGTCCTCTGTAAGGTTTTCTTAATCAGGGTTTAAATTATCTAGTATTTTGAAAGTTTAAAACAGGATATTTAATTAACGTCAGTGAGGCATCAGATAGAATATAGAAAGGTCTGCTGTTCTCTCGGGCTGGCGCCCCCTGCTGGGGTCTCTGGGGCATTCAGTGCGTGGCTGGCTAATCGACGGGAACTGCAAATGGAGGAGGCCACCTGTGGGGTTATTCTCCACGTGCCGGGAAGGTGGTTTGGGAGACTGTGCTCGCACAGCGTGCGCGTTTGGGGGTAGGGTGCAGACTCACAGGCGTTCAGGACGGCCGCCCTCGAGGACCGAGCACCGTACTGCTTCCTGCGCACTTTCAGGTCCTACTCTGGGCCACAGGAGGGACGTTTGGGGTGCAAACCTAGATTGCTGCATGGGCCCAGTGTGTGACGCGCACCTCTCCTCTCCTTACCGTCCCCCTCACCAGCATGGAGGAGGGAGCGGCTGACCGGTGCAGAGACGCCATCGACAAGGCCCTGCAGTATGACCCTGCCGACCCTGAGGCCCTGCAGCTGATGGCCAGCTACCTGTTCAGCGTGGAGAAGCCTCAGGTGCCTGCAGGAGCCGTCGCTGGACGGACTTGACCTCACCCATCCGATTAGGACTTCAGTTACTCTGCTGTTTTCTGCCAGAGAGACCCACCTAACATAGGAATATTTCATTTTTGAATTTTTATTCCAGTGCGGTTTTATGTAATTCTGCTGTCCATGGCACAGGGGCCTGCTGTGTGGGCAGGGCCCCCCTCTCATCCATCCATCTTTGTAATGCATATCCTGTTCAGGGTTGGGTGGGGGGTCTGCACAGGGCTCATGACTGGGGTACACCCTGAGTAGGATGCCAGGCCAGTGTAATTCTCACGTACATGCTCATAATCTCATTTGTAAATGCCGCAAGCCTGGCTGTATGTTTTGGAATCCCACGTGACATGAACATGCAGAGCCCAGGTGGGAGGGGGTTGGCAGCATTCACCCCCCCGGCTGGTGGCAAAGCTGCCTGCTGAGTCACCAAGCTGCCCTTCTTTACATCTTCTGTCACACGTGTGGGGAAAGTGTACTTCCTGATAGGAGCAAAATAAAGGTCTCCGTGGGCCTGCTGCATTTCCATGCGTCTTCCCCAGCCGCTCGAGTAGCAGTGATGTATGAACGTGCGGAAATGTGCTTCTGAAGCCACAAATCAGCCGTCTCAATAGCCAGCCGTCTGCTGTTCTGGGCTCTGCATTTACGGCGGGGAAAATCAATGCCCCCTGGGAGACATTCTGTGGCTGTGTGACATTAAGTCCACGGGGTGATCAGCGACGTGCTTTGCTGTAGTGACTTCTCTTGCCACTAGATGGCGAAGCGGTTCAAGGTGTCGTTTCCGGCCGCCCAGGCACGCTGCCTCCCACTGCTCTCTCCTTCCTTGGTTTGTGCAATCCATCACTTTCGTGGGGGTGCTGTAGCCCAGATAGTTGTGCCCCTCAGATTAATTTAAACACCTGGCCACTTTTCACTGTATACCTTCTCACTGTTGCCGGAAAAAGACATCAGTTCAGTTTCCACCCAGACTGTCCTTTTGGTTGAATTTGCAGGAGTGCTTGGTTCTGTTCGTGTGAATAGACTGATATAGATCCTTTCCCAACATGGTCACTGATACTTTTTGGGAGAACTGAGGTGGGCACTCTTGTTCTACTCCAGGAGGGGAAGGAGTTCCTGATGAGGAGCGTAGGGGTGTGGATCCCACGTCACCAGCAGGAGGCGGAGTCTGTGGAGGGGTGGGAGGAGCACCAGCAGGTGAGGTGAAACCAATCTCGACACATAACGTGAACATGCAGAACGCCGGCAGGTATGCTGTTAGCGCTGCTAGCTCAGCACAAAGCCAACCAGTACACTTAATCAGCATTGCTAGGTGAACACAAAGCCAAAACCGCTACGCTTTGCACAAATCTTAAGATAATGGCGAACTTTTCAAGCTGCAGTCTCATTTAGCTAACGCTGACAGCAACATTTTAAGTGAGAAGAGAGGGCAATGTCTGATAGCAGGGCGGGTTAAAATGTATAAATACATGCGTTGAGCATTGGTGGAGATGGGGAGGGAGTCTGACTATGTTCTTGGAAAAAGGACCATCATGCTTGACTCTGAGTGATCTCCGATGATTGTGCGAGCGCGTGTGCGTGCGCGCGCGGCAGTACCGATGGGTCAGGAGTAACAGGCTGAATGATCAGAGGTGCATTAGAGCCGTCAGTTCAGAAACTTAATGCCTTGAAAGGTCGGGCGGTGTTGGGAATGAGATGCCTGGGTCAGACAGACCCCTTCTGGGGCACAGAGACACCCGGGATGATGACTATCACTGTGCGACGGCCCCGCCTTCTTATCGCTTATCTTGGTCTCTGTAGTGGCCGCGGTAACTCCATTGCATTTACTGTAAGGAGCATAGCCTTGAAGCGCTTCGGACCCGAGACCTCATGCCCCCTTAAGGGGGCTTGACCCTCCAAGTGAGTAACCAAAGGAAAGTGTTTGGGGCTGTTGCTTATAACTCTTCTACCCATGTGTACCCACACAAAAGGCAAATATCTTATTGACTCATCTTATTGTCTCAGCTTCTACCAAGAGGCAGCCACTAGTGACAAAATAGGCTCCCGGAATCAGTGACCCACTATTTTCCTGTCTTCGCTGCAGTTCCAGTGACTCTTGGCAGGTGCTCTGCAAAGAGCTTCCTGCCAGAGGAGGCATCTAACAGTTGATTATGAATCTTGATAACCCCAGATTCCCCCATACAATGACACTCTGACGCACTGATCGTTGGACTCTTTCTCATCCCCCTCACCGTCTTCCTCCCTGTGCGAGGGGGCTCTTTCTGTGCTTATCTCCCTTACCTGGTCTGCTTAGTGCCGTCTGCCTCTCCTGAGAGCTCTTTGTCTTCTTCATGGAGATGGTTGACAAAGGGTTTTGCATGCAGGTCTCCTTAAATTTATTCCCCAGGGTCACGGCAACTGGTGAATAAGCAGCAGCACAGTTTCCGAAGGCTGATACCAGCTCAGATGATTAGAATATTATGAGAGACCACTTTCTCATTCAGTGTTAGATATTCTTTATGGGGGCCGATTATTCCGGATCCTTGGTCTTGCTGTAGAATTCGTACTGCTCAATAAAATGTTTTGTGTTAAAAGAATATGGCCTCCCCAAATGCCTGAACATTTGAATCATGCATGTGTATCATTTATTTAACAGTCATTATTGCTCATTTTCTTAAAAACTGCCAATAATTCTTGAGGTGACTCTATGTAAATTCCTCTTTGGTAAGTGCAGTACATTCTAGGTTTTTATGTCACCAGGGACCTCAGGATGTCACATGACAGGGGGCCACTCTGAAAGTTTGTCTGCTTCCTTCACAAGCCTCCAAAGTCAAGTGTGTGTCTCTCCCCCCCCCCCTGCATGGCAGCTTTTGTTCTAAGCTTATTCTCATTAACAAAAATGGCGTCATGTAAACAAAAATTGATGGTAACCTATTCCTGTCAGCTGAGATGATACCTTGTCTGCCGCAGCAAAAAAAGAGAAAAATAACAGTGGAGATAAACAGCTTTAGTCTTTTCTATTTTCTTTGTATATCCTGTAGCTTGACCTTTCAAAAGTAAAAATCCCTTCTGTGCCACAAAATAAGCACCCAGAAGTTGGTGTCCTAAGTGAGCCATTGCAGAGAAAGCCAGACGACCTGCTGCCATAACTGCTGGCTAATTGGAAGGAAATGGAAGAGTTCGGTTTGGGGTCATTCTGAATGACCCGCTCTGTGACATGCGCACGTTGTAACCCTGCTCTCAGGAGTGAGCCAGGTGACTCGGGCTGATAAAATGGCCATTTGAATTTTTCTTGGTCATTTTCCTGCTGTTTATCTCAGCTCACAGTTAATGTGATACAATGATGCAAAACGTCTAATTACCCCGTCAGTGTCTTATTTTTTACATGATCCGTAACGGGCCGAAAGTGGGTTTCCAATGGCACCTTTTTGGGATTCTTTCCTCTCCCCCAAACCACTTTATCTGTGGGTCATTTTAAAGGTACGATAAACCGCTGAATCAGTTTAACAGAAATGAAGGCATTAAACAACATTAAGTCTAGAATACAATTTCTACATGACTAAATGTATTTATGTTTTTATATATGTAAATTCTGGAATAAAATATTAGTGTATTGTTTCTGATCGAGAATCAGTCATTCCTGTTGGTTTATTATTGAAGGACCTTAAGATCTCTCACTGGGAAGCAGTTACCTTGCTGTGTTTACTGGTCTGCTGTTGGATTTGCTGTTATTATTTTACACCTATTGTCTTGGTTAGAACACGGAACGGGCAGCCAAACCGCAGTCTCCATGCTTCACACATACAGATTCCCATATGCACATTTGGCAGTGAGAAGGACTGTTTTCCTTCCCATACATAGTGTTAGTATTTTTTTAAGTGATGCATTAAGCTGTTCTTTATTAATACTGTGTATAAGAATTGTATTTTTGAGGTGCTGTCCTTGAGGTGGAGTCAGGAGGTAGCCCAGGGGCGGAGGGGCGTCACTGTGGTGGGATTTGGTAGCCCAGGGGCAGAGGGGCGTCACTGTGGTGGGGTTTGGTAGCCCAGGGGCGGAGGGGCGTCACTGTGGTGGGGTTTGGTAGTCCAGGGGCGTCACTGTTGTGGGATTTGGTAGTCCAGGGGCGGAGGGGCGTCACTGTGGTGGGGTTTGGTAGTCCAGGGGCAGAGGGGCGTCACTGTGGTGGGGTTTGGTAGTCCAGGGGCGGAGGGGCGTCACTGTGGTGGGGTTTGGTAGCCAAAGCATGGGTGGGTGGGTGTGTCTGTGGTGGGGTTTGGTAGCTCTGTCTGCTGGCCACTCTCTCCAGTTGTGTGATGGATGTTTCTTCCTTCCTTTCTCCTGCAGAATGCCATGCCTCCCTATGAGTCGAGGATCACCACGGCCAAGCTGCTCGTTGAGGCCACGGAGTACGAGGTAAGATGCAGCCCTTTTCAGTGTTTTTGTTTTCTCCATGTGCCTTTTACTAGCCCTATGCCGATTCCAGCAAACACCTGCAGAATCTTCTGGAAATGAGGGCCCATGTGCCTGTCATTTAAACAACACATGCACATGATCTCATTTTTTTAGTAGTCATATTTAGGTCTTTCTCCAGATAGATGGCCTTTCTGCAGAATCTTCCGTCTGGCACCGTGTCCCACAAATATGCTTCTCCTCATTAACCCTGAAGCTTACTCATGATTACACGCACCGGCCTTCATATGTGACACTCATGAATGCTCTGTTTTAATGGCCTTGCAGGTGGTTTTTGCAGAGCAGTGCTTTATGAATCATGCGGCGTCATTAATCGCAGTTTGCTTTAATAGTTTGCGATCACACAGACCCCAGAGACTGTTGCGCTGATTGGCATCGTCAGTAAGTGGCATATAGATGCTGGTTAGGTCTCTGTGCCACGTCTCCATGGGCCCACCAGCAAGGTCCTTAACACCCCCCCCCCCCCCCAAATGCGGGATGAATAGCCTGACCCTGTGCTTCATTATTACCTCTACATTTGTGTGTGTCTTAAGAAGGAGAGCAAGATGGAAGCGACGCCAGTGTACCTGTGTCTCTCTGGCTGGCGGTTGAGCCCCAAGCCTGAGGGTTGGCGGTCAGCACCTCTGTGTCCGTGCATCTTTGCTCTGGATTACTTTTTGGAGAGGTCCTCCCCCTCCTTGGGGCTGGCGAGCGAAGGCACTGGCTCAATAAAATGTGGGGGTCCCATTTAATTACCTTAACAAGCGCGGCTATAAGAGTTAGCCGCTAAAACCACTAGCATGCAGTCGCCATAGCCGCTTTTAGCGTAATAGTTTTATTCATTCGCTCTTGATAGCGCGGTAATTAATCTGCCGGGATGACGAGCATCAGCAGGATTAATATGCTGTTAAAAGATAATGACTTTCCAGCGTGGCCTTGTTTTGCTAATTAAGGCGGATTATTGTTCCAGGTTTACAGTGTCACTGACTATTCTGCTTTTCCAAATTCTTTAACGACGCATTGAAGGTGAAAGGATCACTCGGTAAATACGGCCGTTGGCACTGATTTACAGGGCGTGGCCCATTATCGGAGGGACTTGGCATCGCCGTGATGCAAGCCAAAAAGTGCCAGTCACAGATTTCAAACGTCTTTCTAATGAGTGTTTCATCTTTAACACGCAGCGACTGACGGTTCCACCCTCATCTTTGGCGTGGCGCCGTGTTCCGCGTCTCTCTCAGCCAGCAAGGGCCTCCCTCCTGTCTCCGCGTGACTGTCCCTTTGTGCCGGGGAAGTTTGTAATGGGGTCTGCATTGGCAGACAGATGCCTGTTTGCCTTTTCTTGGCTGTAGCCCGCAGTAACCCGCCTTGGTAAGAGTCCTCACCGCGCCTGCGGGACACGACGATGGCTTGTTGTTTGCTGAGCAGCAGTGAGGACGGGATCCCACCGGCCCAGTTCAGGCTTTCAGTGATGATTGAGCTTCTGAACTACTGGGCATTACAACGTGGCTGAAGGGTTTTTGAGTTCTCCGGACACGCGGGACGTGTGGAATATTCCCAGTGCATTCCCACACCAAGCGTGAGGCGTCCTCATGAAGGGTTCGGTTGGGCCTGAATCAAAGAGAATAGTGTTGCATTAATCATCAGCAGGATGGGCTGAGCTCTGCACGTCGAGCCCCTTGCATCAGCTGCACCTGTGAATTATGCAGGAATGCGGCTCACTCTCTAATGAAAGCTCCATCATCAGAAGCCATCGGCTCTTCGGGCTTTCGTAGCAGCCATCACTGAAGCCGTGCGTGATGTCACCTGATCCTCATCGTGGACCGCTCAAGCGTGACGCCAAGCAGATCCTCCACCTTCTAAAGTCCATCCACGGGGGCCTGACGGAGGCGCTTATCTACGGCACACCGGGTCAAGAGACGTAATCTCTTCTATCGTCTTCCCTGTGTGCCTCAGCCCCATTTCTGGGCAGCACGGGCTCAGAGCTGAGGTCTCCTCCCTGATACCTCCTCTGGTGTCTGGAATGACTCCGCTGTTGGCAAAAGGTAAAGGAGACGGGGCAGAGGTTTGGCGAAGACCTGCACTTGCAACTGAAAGACCCCAGACTAATCGTCGACTGACCTGGTTTATTTTCAGTGGAGAGGCAGCAGTGGCCCGCGGGTGGCCTTATTTAAAAGCGCGTGCTAAGCAGCAGAGCGGCGGGGGCTGCCTCTCCCTGAAGCCCCCGCTCGCCTTTGTGTCATTAAGAAGCTCAGCACTGCAGCTGCTTGGGTCTGGGCGTGTAAAGGTGCTGCGAGACACAACCTGATGGGAGAGAAGCGTGGGAACATCAGCCCCCCCCAACGCCAGCGCAGCATCCACACCCCCCTTTGTCCATTCAGCCATGGCAAAAGACTTATAGTGTGTGTGTGTGTGTGTGTGTGTGTGTGTGTGTGTGTGTGGGGGACACTTCATATGTGTGCGCGCTCGTACCCTGTAATATGCCAGCCCTGTGCATAATCCCTCCTTAGTCCTACACTGATGGAAACTGATGGGTCCTGATTCGCAGAACTCAGATTTCTCCTTTCGAGGTCTGCAGTGTTAAGACCATTAACTGCCTGTTCTTATTTGCTCATGGGAGATTTATTTATGTAAAAATGTTTTGATGGCAGAAGGAAAAAAGACTGGTTATTTATCTGAGCCAATCAGATTGTAGATGACGTGGGTCCAAGCAATTACAGAAGGAAGGGACCAACCAGTCAGATGTCTTGGTCATGCCTCCTCTTTCCTTGGACCCACTTCCTCTACAATCTGATTGGCTCAGAAATATAGCCAGTCATTATTCCTTCTGCCTTCGGAACATTTTTGTGTAAGTAAAGCTCCACGAGTGTGTTTAAGTAGCCCTGCTCTGCATCTTTAAAGCGCACCTCAAGTCATGGTTGGCCCTGTAAGGAAGGCGAGAGGCCCGTGGTGGGATGAACGAAGTCTGAAGGTCAGAGATCTAGGACAGCAGAGGGTGCCACATGGGGTCAGTGCAGGCCTGAGTGATCTGCTTGACAAGTATGTGAGTGCCTGACTGTGCTCCCAGATCCCGCTGCTCCCAGATCCCGCTGCTCCCAGATCCCGCTGCTCCCAGATCCCGCTGCTCCATCGTCAGCCTCGCGATTCCATGGCAGAAATGCTCCGTCATTCGCAGGGTGTCATTACTGGATGTCATGTCAGATTCGCACGCAGCTGATGTTCCTTTTGCAAGACTTGGTGTCTCCTCCTTCTTGTCCTCCTCCTCTTCCTCATCCTCTTCCTCCTCTCTTGTCGCCAGCCAGCTGGTATTGGATCTGGGCCCATGAACCGGGGGTAGCAGGCTGAGGTCCCAAGGGCTCTGCTGTGTGACAGTGCTACTTATAGTTATAGGCCATGCTTAACGTGTAGAAGAATCAGCTCTGCGCACTATTTTGAGTCACAGGGAGTCTGAATACTGGCCAATATTTTTATAATAACCCCCCCTTTGTATAGGTAATTTATCTATGAATGAGTGAAAGCACCCCCAGCTTTAACATCCATGATAAATGTGATCTCGGGGAATAGTGCAGCCCTGCATCACTCTGGTCACGGAGTCTCTCTTTTGGGGCTGTTGCTTCCGATTACCCGTCCATCCGCACTCCATTGGCGGCGAGCGGACCTGCCGTTCCCAGCCAAGACTAACCATCGCTCCCCCCGCCTATCGATCGGCCTGCCCGTCAGCCAAAGCCCTCCCTCCTGACACGGAGGATTCCTCTTGCCTCCCATCCGCTGTCTTTACGTCTCCTCTCCATGGCGGCGTCGCGTGATGTCCGTCAGGCCTTAACCTCATTACTGACTCAGAGCCCGGCTGCCGGCTGATCTGAAGGTCCGTCTAAAGAACTCTTGGGGGTGGGGAACACAGGGGGAAGTGGGGGCAACAGGGTTATTTACCATCACTGTTAGCCAAGAACAGTCACTACAGTAGGACTTTTTGAGTGGGATCCTGAAAACAACAGACCCACCCCTGGCAATGGGGCATCTTTCTGAAGTGTTAGAAAGCTCCTGCTGTTCTGCACAGGGGAGAGTGACACACGGCCCAGCTGGGGGAGGTGAGGGAGTGGGGGCCTGGAAGGCTGTTTCAGCTTGGGGTTAATGTGGGTCCTCAGGCTGATGGGGTGCTTCTCTAAACAGTTAATTAATTGAAATGATTTTAGTACCCATAATGCTTTGCTGGAAATTTTCTGGATATTAATGAGCTACACTTTCAAACAGTGGTTCATGAGCACAAACTCGTTAATAGCACATAACTGTTAATAATCTTTAATGACATAAATCAGTGGCGTGACATAGAAGGAAACAGGGCGCATGTCGTACTGCCTGCGAGAGGCGGGGGATGCGCATGCCATACTGCCTGCGAGAGGCGGGGGATGCGCATGCCGTACTGCCTGCGAGAGGCGGGGGATGCGCATGCCCTACTGCCTGCGAGATTCGGGAGATACGCATGTCGTACTGCCTGTGAGATTCGGGAGATACGCATGTCGTACTGCCTGCGAGATTCGGGAGATACGCATGTCGTACTGCCTGCGAGATTCGGGAGATACGCATGTCGTACTGCCTGCGAGAGCCGGGGGATGCGCATGTCGTACTGCCTGCGAGATTCGGGAGTTACGCATGTCGTACTGCCTGCGAGAGCTGGGGGATGCGCATGTCGTACTGCCTGCGAGAGGCGGGGGAAGCGCATGTCGTACTGCCTGCGAGAGGCGGGGGATGCGCATGTCGTACTGCCTGCGAGAGGCGGGGGATGCGCATGTCGTACTGCCTGCGAGAGGCGGGGGATGCGCATGTCGTACTGCCTGTGAGAGGCGGGGGATGCGCATGTCGTACTGCCTGCGAGAGGCGGGGGATGCTTGACGTCTTGCATTGTGTTTGGGCTGAATAATTGCATTTACAGCTGAGTATTCACAGGGTGGAAATGGGGGGGGGGCTGTTAAGGTAAAGTGCATTCTGGTTTCAGGTCCCTCAGATTGCCCTCAGTGTCCCCCAGAGTGGCGATTTCCTGCCCCCATGCTGAGCTTTATTTTATGTGCTTATTCTCCGGCGGATGTTCTCACCTTGGTGCTCAGGGTACTGTGGAGAAGCCTGTTCAGAAGCACAGAGATTAGAACTAAGTAGAAATGAAGCCTCATTAATCCACTCTCTGCCCCTATGGTGTGGGGGTGTGTAGCTAGGAGGGGGTCCTGTGATTTTCACCTCGCCTGTGGGTCCTTTTAAAGCCAAGACCCTCTGCAGGAATATTGGGGAGGTTTAGAATCAACTGTAGTTCCTTGTTTTACTGCTAATACTTCTCCTTTTTAAAGGGGTCATTTCCCAGTGTTGGTCTTTATTTTTGTAAAATTTATTTTAAAAAGAAAAGAGAAAAATAGGGAAATTTACAAGTAATCATAGTATATTACTGTCCCTTATAAACAGAGAATTGGTGATTCTCTTGTGCCAGGCCAGTGACCTCGATAACCCCATGACCTCTGCCCCCCTGCAGACTCCAGAGACTGTGTGCTTTTGCCAGGTTCTTTCCACTCTGCCTGATTGGGTTTTGTTCTATTGCATTGCAGAAACTCATCAACAGATTCGCTGAAAGGCACAATTCACAAAGACGAAGGGGTTTCAAAAATGAACTGTACGTGTGTTGATGCTGTGTGAGCGGACTTCGTTTGCCCAGCTGACCCGCTGTTCCACCATGCGAGCCTTAGTGCTGCGTTCGGTGTGCCGCTTGCCTGGCTGTCGATCTTGCCTGGCTGTCGATCTTGCCCACTTTCCTGTCGGTCTGAAGGTGAAGCTCTTTTCACTCTGCTCTTGTTCCCTGTATCTTGGACATCAGGGGTTCTGTTTTCTGAGTCCTGTGCCGGCAGAATGAAGGTTTCTTTCCTGAGCGGTGCTGTTGCCTATGCGATCCTCGTTGTTTTGCCTGCATTCATCATGTTGAGGTCAGCCTACCCTTGAGGTTCTATCCCAGTGGCCATGCTTAGTGGCCTGGGTTGTCCCAGGGTCGCTACAGCGAGTTGACTGACGGGCTCCAGAGCGCGAGGCCCTTTGTTCCCAAATGCCCCCCAGCACTGGGTAACCCTGCTTTCTCAAAAATGTACATTGCTCTGGAAATGAGCTGCTCCTAACCGAATAAAATGTAAATGTAGAATAATTTCTAATTAGCTTTTCTGAAGTGACATCAGCATTGTGTACTCAGTTGAGAACAAGTCGCTGAATTGAGGTTGGGGCCTTGCTTTGGGACCTGTAGGCATCCATGTCGTCAAATCTCGTAAGATTGGATTCCATGTCTGTGAAGGAAAGTGACACGGCTTGGGCACTAATGTGATACGGGCTTGCCGAGGACTGTGCCCCCCCCAGGGGTGTCTGTCAAAGCTGGCATCACCAGTATTGTGTTTCTGTAATTTAGGAAGCCCCTCATCCATGTCCTGTCGGCAGTGCAGTGATGGTTTATACATGAAAAGCTGGTTGGCAGTAGAATAGTGTTCTGCATGAAGAATCCATGTTGAGCACAGTGTGCCCCCACACTGCGCTTTTCAAGGCTGACAGTGCTCAGCCAGTGCCCCCTGAACACGGTGTGCCCCCACACTGCGCTTATCAAGGCTGACAGTGCTCAGCCAGTGCCCCCTGAACATTGTGTGCCCTCTCGCTGCACGTATCAAGGCTGACAGTGCTCGGCCAGTGCCGCCTGAACACTACGTGCCCTCTCGCTGCACATATCAAGGCTGACAGTGCTCACCCAGTGACTCCTGAACACGATGTGCCCCCACACTGCACTTATCAAGGTTTACAGTGCTCAGCCAGGGCCCCCTGAACACTGCGTGCCCTCTCGCTGCAAGTATCAAGGCTGCCAGTGCTGTCAGTGCACCCTGAACACAGTGTGCCCCCACACTGCGCTTATCAAGGCTGACAGTGCTCAGCCAGTGCCCCCTGAACACGGTCTGTCCCCACACTGCGCTTATCAAGGCTGACAGTGCTCGGCCTGTGCCCCCTGAACACTGCGTGCCCTCTCGCTGCAAGTATCAAGGCTGCCAGTGCTCAGCCAGTACCTCCTGAACACTGTGTGCCACCCGCTGCGTGTATCAAGGCTGACAGTGCTCAGCCAATGCCCCCTGAACACTGTGTGCCCTCTCGCTACACGTATCAAGGCTGACAGTGCTCAGCCAGTGCCCCCTGAACACTGTGTGCCCTCTCGCTACACGTATCAAGGCTGACAGTGCTCGGCCAGTGCCCCCTGATCACGGTGTGTCTGCATACTGCGCTTATCAAGGCTGACAGTGCTCGGCCAGTGCCCCCTGAACACTGTGTGCCCTCTTGCTGCACGTATCAAGGCTGACAGTGCTCAGCCAGTGCCCCCTGAACACTCTGACCGCATGCTGCATTTATGAAGGCTGAAAGTGCTCAGCCAGTGCCCCCAAATACTGTGTGCCCGTCCGCTGCATTTAAGGCTGAAAGTGCTCAGCCAGTGGCCCTGAACACTGCGTAACTGCCTACTACAACTATTAAAACTGTATTTAGCCAGTGGCCCCTGAACACAGTGCAGCTTCTCATAGTTTTAAAACTCTCCTTGCCTTAATTGTTACATCATTTGTCACAATCGTCCTTAATATCTGTTTGTCGTTAATTTCAGAGCCCTGAACAGGGGAGGGGTTGCATGCTGGGGGTGTCGGGGCTTGCCAAGAATCAGCGGGCATCTTATTAAGTCCAGAATAATTACAGGCTAATCAAAGGCGCTTTAGCTGTTTGGGGACGGAGGGGGGCGGGGCTGCCTATGAGGCACTGCACACGCATCCACATGTGGGCCGGCACTGTGAATATAACGCGTACTGTGTGATATCCCTTAGGCTAATAAGCTGTTTGTCAGAGTTTCTTAACTGCCTGCATTGTCTGCATCCTGATTAGTCCTCGGTTTATTGTGCGGTAATCGCTTTCCCCTCATAATGGTCCTGTTACAGCATCCATTATAATGCTCCTCACAGCTAGATAATGAAATCATTTGGAACATCTCTCATCACTGTGTCCAGGCCTGTTTTCCTCGTGTACAATAATTCAGAAAATTAGCCATGGAATCCTGATAAACTCCTACACAAGCTGGTACATTTTAATAATGTTTTTAAAACGTGATTCTGTTTTGAGATGTCGAGGGCTTAAACATTATTGTTTTTGTTGGCATCGTTTAGGAATGAAGCAGAGGGGTGTGCTGTACCAGGCGTGCTGGCTGTTAACTGCGCTTCTCAAAATGCAACCATGCGTTGATGTACTTTCATGTCATTTGTGTTTCTCCGCCTGCCTCACGTGGCTCGCTGCACAAAAGCTCTCTTCTGATAATTGAAGAAGCCCAGACGATATTAACTCTTCGTGCTCAGCTGGTCGGTAGAAACAAAATCCTGGTCTGGATTTGTAGCTTCTGGACCTGAAATACCCAACACTGACAGTATTTAGATTTGATTTGACTTTGATTTCAAGGAAAACTCCCGTCTCTCCCAAACTATCGCTCTCAGTCATTATTTTTGTGGTGGAGTGGGGGGCTACCTGCAAGCTGTGAACATAATCCCTCTGACCTTTAACCCCTGACCTAGGGTGTTTGCTTTTTTTTTTGTTGATTGGGATCTATTGGCACCTGCCTTCCATGCACACCCACCAACCTGTTTTTACCTTTGTCGCGTTTGCCGTCTCCTGGTGGCCAGGGGCTGCGGGAGGATCGACCTGATGAAAAGTGTGTCGGTACATTGTCAGTTTTGTTCTCTGGAACTGGAAAAGTACATAGTCATTTACCCCCCTGCATCAACGCAGATTCCCAGAGTGGCGCTGAGAGCTATTCAAATCATTCTAGAAGAGTGAAGATGATGGGGGCCCGTCACGCTGGGCCTATTTGGGGGCTGCCGCCTTCCATCTTCAGACAGGTTCCATCTTCATGCGGGTGTGTGCCAGTGTGCCAGGCCAGTGGAAGTCCTGGAGATCTGCTGGCAGGATTTAATCTTTAAACTGTCAATCCTTCCCAGCAGTGCCAGTCCTGTCCCTGCTTTCTGGACATTGCGTGTCGCTTTGGAAATAACTCTTGCATTGCGTTGTTTCTTATCTGCTTTGCTGAGCAGAGACTCGCTGTGTGCTTGTGTATCTGTCAAAGCACTGTAAAAGCTGTCACTGGCAGAACAGGAAGGGCATAGAGAAGGGCGCCCCCTCATGGTGCCACAGTGAAAGTGAGGAATGCCCTAACGTGTGTGATTGGCATTGGGGACCCTGGATTTTGTCAATCTTATTATTTATATAATACTGAATAGGTGTCTGATTGCGTCGCCCTTCTCTTCTGTCTGGTGTGCTTGAATTATTAAATGATTGAAACCTTTTAGTTTTTTAATTTTATTTTCCAAAATATTCCCCTAATGGGATACATCCGGCCAGCCTCTCTGCATACATTACAGGCAAAAGGAAGCAGAGAGGGGATATTTATAGAAGCAGGAAAGGATAAATCTCCATTTTCTCCCTGCTTTGGTGCGATGTGCTCCCCCCGCGAACAGAATAAGCAAGTAGAGGATGGATGGGTGACCAACAGCAGAGTCAGTCACCCTTCTCCTTACTTCCGCCCTGTTTAGGGCTTCAGCTCTCATTGAGATGCTAGTGTACCCTTGTCATGGTGCTGTCCTGTTCTTAGCATCAGAGGACACCGGTGATTGCAGTGATGCGTGATGACAGAGGTACGCGGATGAAACCCTTGTGGATGGTGAGGTCGCTGCGTTTTGGATGAGTGATCCCCTTTACGTTAAACCCGCGAGGCGCCCCGTTCTGTGATGATGGCATCAGTTTGGGTGTCCCATGCCCAGCAAACGCAGACCCTCTGGGAAAATGAATCTGTTGCCTGGCGATGTGGCCTCTCTCTCCTCGATAGCGTGCTTAGCATCTGCTTCTGGCTTCTCTGGTGGCAGATGACAGTCTCTGGTGGTCTGGCCTGCCCGTGTCGGTGGTCTGCCAGGAGACAGGCAGTGTCTCTTAGCGTACCCCCCCCACCCCCCACTCCCAGGCAACCGGCTGCTTCAAAATTGTAGCAAATGACTTATGGAAATAGGTTTTTTTGCTGACTGGCTTTCGTTAGCGAGGGACGCTGTGGGGGGGGGGGGGGCAAAGTCAGGCGCGAATACTGGCACGATTCATTTTTTCCGGGAGAGTAAATTACAGAGGGTCTGCTGGCTGTTTGGGAAGCTCATCGCTTAGGAGGATAACTGGCGGCGTGTTTTTGGGGGAAGGTTGGCGGTGGGCTTCCTGCGTGCGACGGCACCGTGCTCCAGCTCATTCAGTGCCACCACGCGACGGAGGATAATACTCCGCCGTCCACATGTGGCTCATGTGACCCAGGCTGTGACGTCTTATTACAGAGACCATTTAGTCATCGAAATAATAGTTTTTTTTCCCTCAATTTTCATATTTACACACAATGTTTTTTTTGGGGGGGGAGCATCACTGATGCATTGTGGGTAAATCTCAGTCCTCCTTGGTGTGCTCCACCTTTCCATTAGCAGAGGTGGAAAGTTCCGGTCCAGAAAGTAAAAATCCAGATCAAGACTGTGACTCTTGATTCAGCAGTTGGTCGAAACAATCACAGAATACTGAACTGCTTGGTTGGAACAAAAATTTTGGTCTAGATATTTATTTTCTGGGCCTGAACTTTCTGCCTCTGTCTATTAAGGGCAGCAGGTACCCTTGAGCTTGGGCCTGCAGGATGGCCTGAGATGTGGTGTGTGGCTCCGCCTCTCTCTCTCTCTACCCTTGTGTACCACTGTGTAACGCATCCCTTCATTGGGGGCAGCAGGTCACTCCGTCAGGCGAGCTGTAGGCCTCGCGCCTCCCCACGGCGCTCCTGCTCCACCCTGCAGGCCTCGCGCCTCCCGACAGCGCTCCTGCTCTTCGGCGTGGGGGGGGGGGGGGGGAAATGATAGGTAGGGAGCCTCTGAAGACTGATGTAGTGTAACCAGCATGCAGCATCATTAGAGGGGAAATGGAGCCCAGTTGTCCACAGGAGGAATGTGCCTCCGGGGGGGGGGGCGTAGTCGCGTGCGGAGTGTTAATCTGCTCCAAAAGGGTCTGGCGGTCCTCATGGTGTGCCTGTGGCTCAGACCTGCTAACGGTGAGTTGTTTGTGTAGCGCTCCCCCCCCCCCCCCCCCCCCCCCCACCC
>JAODUD010000134.1:12161718-12173113 GCA_026784285.1 Stomatorhinus walkeri
TAGGTCAGCTGTTCAAACCCAGGTGTGAGGACTCTTCAGCCAATCAGTCCTCTAATTAGTAATCTAATTAGGGAGCTACAGCGAAAACCCGCACCGGCCCTTTGTGGATAAGATTGGGCTCCCCTGCCTTATACCTTGGGTTGGCCCTGCCCTCAGGTGGTCGATCCCTCAGGTCATACGCAGGAAAATGATTCCGAGATAATTACTGTATATACAGAGGCCTCCTGCTTTTATGGACGCTTGAAGAGCACTCTGCAACGGCGGGAGCACACGACCCCCCCATTTTCTGCCCTTGAGCTAAGAGCTTGAAGCGGAGCCAGTCCAATACAGTGTCAAGCTGTCACGCTTCTCACTTTTCAAACTGCTCTGATAGAAAAGGCCTAAGCAGCAGTAATATAGTGATAATATATCATAATGAAACATAAGTGTAACAGCAAGAGGCCTGCTGCGGACTGGTCTCCCATCCAGTGCATATAACAGCAAGAGGTCTGCCATGACCTGGCATCCCATCCGGTGTGTATAACAGCAAGAGGCCTGCCATGACCTGGCATCCCATCCGGTGTGTATAACAGCAAGAGGCCTGCCATGATCTTAGCGCTCTATGCTGGCACACCGGCAGCACCTCGTCATGCAAGATCTGTTTCTTTTCTCTGGGAATGATTCTGTAAAGTTCTCCTAATGTTTGTGTTACACAGTTCAGGGGGTACTGTGACCTCCCCTGTGATCGCTGCTGCTTTCATTATGACCGGTAATCCCTAACCCCCCACTGTGAGACCCTGACCAGGATAAGCAGTTATAAGATGGATGGATGGATGGATGGATGAATGGATGGATGGTTAGATGACACTAAGCACAGCTGCAGGATGTTAAAATGCACATTCAGAAGAGCAGATTCTGCTATTAGGGTCTCTGCTGTGCTATTAGTATGACACGAGGGAGCCATGGAGTGTGGGGATGTGTGCAGGAATGACCCCAGAAGCAAGTTCTCATTGGTGTGACCCTAATGTGGAAGAAGCTCCTCACTCTCCATCTCTCCAGAGGAAGCTTGAAGAGTCCTGTAAAAAAAAATCAAGCTGTAGAAAGATGGAAAGGCACCATTAAAATGTGTGAGGACTGCTTTTAGCCTTCATTAACAGAAGGCGTACTAACCGCTGTCAGTAACCTTACTGCCTGTTCTTCCACCTAGAACATTCTGAGGGTTGGGACAATAAACGTCAGGACACCTTTAAGAGGCCCTCAAGGTCTTTTTCGCCGTGCTTTAGATTCCGAGAGGATTCCAAAAGGACCCTGGAAGACTCTCTGACTTCCAGCAAAGGCTCATAATCACCTCATTCTCACTACGCGATGCATTTAGGTAGGAAGATTATTACTGGAAAATTAAATTATGGACTTAATAAACAAGATGATGAATTACAAGCAGTAAATGATATGAAAATGCACCGGCTGCTGGAGCGTTTCTTCAGTGTGCAATAAGAGAAGCTGATCATACACTCACTTGGTGACATGATCGATTAATTGGGACACATGGTTTGTGCGTGAAAGCCACCTTCCTTGGCCTACGACTGTCGGGATGCATGGAATTCTCAAACTTTGATTATTTATGAACTCTAGCCTCATATTTCTCAGGCTTGTGATGCATTTCCATCCATCCATCCATCCATCCATCGAGAGGTATCCTCTGTGAGCAACCACAGACTTGAAAGAGTGAGCTCTTTGCCCGCCGTCTTCTCGCCTTCTCTCCTCTTCCCCACGAGATGCTGCTCTCTTGTTTGTTAATTGGCAAGGCTTTCGGCTGTCCTGTCTGCCCCGGAAGGGGAATTCCTAATGATCCTTGGATCCATCTCGTGGTCCTGCCTGCCTAGCTGGTAGGCTTCCCCGTAGCCAAACACAGGGCCCTCCCGTGTAAAGCTGCCCATCTGTTAAACTTTAAAAAGGTCGTTTACTGGGATGCTCCAGGTTTAGGGAACAGTAAACATAAATGTCTGCATAACCACGGCACCCGTTACTACATATTAAAGGCAGTGACATCTGCTTAGGTGCACTTCATGAAAAAGCATCCCAAATGTCTGATTAATGTAAGACAATTCAAAACAAACAATAACAAATAGTACAAAATTTGCCTTTTCTCAGCTTAACACATTTTAGTGTTTTCTTTGAAATGACAGCAACTACAGAAAGCACAGGAAAAACATAGCTTCTTATAAACGAGACTTCTCGATTAATTAAAGACATTTCACTGAAAAGCGTCATTTGTATGCAATCGCTGTCAGGAGAAATCAAATGCAAACAAAAAGTACATCCCATGCTCCGATTAACATAATCATATTGACAGATTGAAAGGGAGGTGTATGTTTTTATACATTTTTAAGAGCCAAAACACTAATTTATCATGAGAACAGTCGCTCGTGTTGAGAAGTGAAAATTAAATTTCCAGCACACCACTTAACTTTTGCCCCCACGCAAATTCATACGCTTTGAATAATTTGCTTTAGAAATGCTGTGGCGGGCTCATTTGCATAAATACATTTCAGCGTCGTAATTCCACGCTTCTCTTTCATGTTACACATTAAACTTTAGAGATGCTTCCAGATGAAGATTGTTTTGCAATCAGACTGATGCACATCTTCACACTGAAGTCATTTTTTCACATCCTGCTCTGGCTGCGTAAGTATAACATATAACTCTTATATATTCTTTTTTTTTATATATTCAAATATTCAAAGCCAAAGCACATATGTGTCCGGTAGCTATAACCATTATCGTAATTCAGTCATTCCTCATTCGTTTTCATTGAACGCAAGGTTGCAGGTTTGAACCCTAAATTGGGTAGGGCTCTTGTTTACTTTCGATTTTGGAGTGTGGACGGCCTCAAAAAAAAAAAAAACACATTCTAACATAATTATCCATTAAAGTTGCCTTGGATCACAGATTCTGCTAAGCAAACGAACGTAATAATATGATAATGTAATCTAGACAGCGGGAAGGCAGGAAACACAACAACAGGCACACGGAGAAAATGAGGCCCCTCGCTAAGACCACAGAGCTATGGGTAATGAAGCAGCAGTTAGTGCTGGTGTCCCTACTGCGGGCTGCTGGATACAGAATGTGAATAACAGGACGTTTCCAACGCAGTGAACGTCACCACCGGCCTTTGCCGACAGTCCTAACAACGAGCGGGAGAATTGCGGAGGATGAGGACTATTCCGAAGCCCAGGCTCTCGCCATTCCCCCCGAGAGCACGAAGGGTGCAGCTGTCACATTACAGGAGGCTCGGACATAATCCACCAGAGGCTTTTCAGAATAATAGGATGTTTATGAGGACCGGCAGGGTGGCACACGCATCGAATTCCAAGAAAATCAAATGTTTACTGCAGCAGATGTAGGATGCGGATCACAGTCTTCCGCTAGTGACCATGGGACCGATGCCGACCGGCTGCTTCAGGCGAGGCAGCGAGTTTGCGCTCGGAACCTGCTGCTCCCATAATGACTTTTCCTCATCGTTGATTGGACACACGCTGTCATGCTGATTGCCTCGAAAGGGGTCTGAAACGGAGACGCTTGTGTTCCAGCGTCAGCGGTACCTTCTGCTGTGCACAGTTAGGGATATCCTCTTCGTTATATAATGTAAGGATGAAAGGGTGGCTGAATTTTTAAAAGGCGTGGGGTCTGATGTCAAACGTGTCTCGGGTCACGTGACAGGATGTGACGTCACGCATGCCCCAGGTCATGTGACCATGTTTAATTAGAATTTGGTAGTTCAGTCAAGATTAGTTGGATGCTTATGTTTTTATTGTAACTTAGATTATTTCTACTTGCACTTAAAGTATGCAAATCAATTAACAAACCATTCGGTGTCACTTTTTACACTTCAAGAAAATGTTGATTTGCACATGTCACACCTTGTCAACTTTCAGCCAAATGTTCTAAAAAGCTGCTTAAGCTCAGCATTACAGCTGCACCCGCTTACTCATTTCCAGGTTAAATCACCTGACAAGTGAGCGTTCACTGGTCCCCATTTAAAACAGTAAAAAGGTTCTTGATCTAACAAGGTAAAAAGGTTTGTGTTTTTGGTTGTGCACCGGGCTGCTGGCCCACAATTAGAACTTAATTGGCTGTTAAATTGTTGGGTTATGCTGTAGCTTTGATAGATTCAGGTCTTGATCCCTGTCTAAGTGAAAGGGAGCAGGAGGCCCCGTCTGTTGCTGTTAAATCTCCATCTTCTCCCAGCCCGGGTAAATGGGATTCTGCTATGGCCGGCACCATCGCGGACCAGAGGTGACTGATCTCACACCAGCGTAATTATTTTCCCAGTTTCCGTGGAAACAAGGGGGCCGGTCCCCTCATTATAGCCCTGCCATTCAGGAACAGGAAAGACGTGTCTCGTTACATGGGGTAACACGAAGAATGGCAGGCCGCTCCTGGGGGATCAGAACACAGCGTGATGTGCACTAGAGGGTGACACTGCAGTGCATTCCCACAAGAAAAGTCCTGTCCCGTCCCAACCCCATGATAGAGTTCAATCCCAGAAGAATCCCAGTTCCCTCCAATATTTTTATGACTTTGCCACGCAAACTCAAAGACATGTGGTACAGATCACGTGGTACTGGTCAGGCGGTACTGGTCACCCAGTACTGGCTACCTGCAACCAACCAGCACCCAGCCACTAGCAGACAGGAGAGTTTTGAAGATTTAAAAAGTCACGACACAGCTGGCATTTTGTACAAAATAAATCAAAAACAGTGTTAATTTACAGTAGATCAGCATTAAAAACTGCCCCATTAATATGATTCCCACTCCCACTCGCTCCTGTTGACATTTTCTCCCATCCCACCCTCACTCCTGGTCCATTATTAATGCTGAAACTGACTCCAATCCCATGGGACTCCCAAAAAAACTGTCAGCCTCTAATTCATACTGGTCCCATCCTCTTGTCAGGTGGTGCTAAAACCTGGAAGGTGGGGGGTTTCCCAAGTATAATTATGTCACAGGGGGCAGAGACGGCCCCACCTGTAAGGCTGCCCTTGGTAATGACTTTATCACCTGTGCCTCCCCGAGACCAATCAAGACCTCCTGAGAGCAGTAAGGCGCAAACCTTGGCCTAAGAGAGCCACACATCCAGCATCTGACAGATGTACCATCCACACTTGTAGGAAATATAATTTACCCCAATAAACCACCCAAACCCAGAGAGCAGGACTTCAGAGATTCATGTCAATACTAGGAATGGGCAATCAGGACCTTGGCTATTCTGAACACAGACACACTTTAAAGGGAACGACTGAAGGGTTTTCTGCAATCCAAGATGCAGAAAGGTCTGCAAAGCAGCAGGGGTTTGGGGACGATCAGAATGAACACCGTACCTACAGGTACAGTAGAGAGAAGAGATGGAGGTCAGAACCCCCTGAAAGGGAGCCACCAGGTCGGATTTCTGGAGAGCGAGGGCCTGGATGGTAATTTAGATAACCTACAGGAGGTCTGTGTCTTTGTACACCTGTGTGCCGATTTGGAGCAAGCGGGTGATGGCTGAAGCCGTGGTGCCGAGGCCGTCATCACCGTGCAGTGACCGGCACAGATAGAGAGGACTCTATCAGTAGAGGATGCCAATTTACTCTTGAAAAGGCCCCGGAGCCATTGAAATCCCATACATGGAGAGGTCTGGATAGAGGGAATATTAACTTTTTCATCATCAATGAAGAATCCAGGATGTTACGCATAGTAACTTGCCGTCTGTGTTTTCATTCAGGCAACAGTCAACATTTAATGGGGCGCGTTCATTAGGACCACATGATCATGGCGGAAATCAGGTCCTGGAAGGAAATGAGAGGGTGTGGCCACAATGACTGCCCAGTGCAGACTACCCCATTAGGACCACATGATCACAGTGGAAATCAGGTCCCGTAAGGAAATGAGAGGGTGTGGCCACAATGACTGCCCAGTGCAGGCCCCCCCTACTCCTCACCTTTAAATACAGTGCTGACTCAACAGGAGCGCGTATTTAGAAAGAACCCCCAAAACATCAGATAATCCAGGGCCTTCCCTTTTTTGGGATTCTGGAACACCCAAGAGCAGGAAAACAGCTGTGGATGAATGAGGTGTTGGGCGGCATTATGTGGCAAGCAGGAAGGAAAAATTGCACACCACCACTGTGCATGTATATCCCGTAGTCCAAAGCAGTCACCTGATCCCAGCCCCGCCAGTCAGAGCTGGCTACATTCCCACTGTATTCACATCACGCTATATTCTCACTCTATTCACATCATGCTACGATCCCATTATATACACATCATGCTATATTCCCATGGTATTCACATCATGCTACATTCCCACTGTATTCACATCATACTACTTTCTCTCTGTATTCATATCATGCTACGATCCCATTGTATACACATCATGCTACTGTATATTCCCACGGTATTCACATCATGCTACATTCCCACTGTATTCACATCATGCTACTTTCTCTCTGTATTCATATCATGCTACATTCGCACTGTATTCACATCATGCTACATTCCCACTGTATTCACATCATGCTACATTCGCACTGTATTCACATCATGCTACATCCTCACTGTATTCATATCATGCTACATTCGCACTGTATTCACAGCATGCTTTCATCCAAATACATCCATCCATCCACAGCCACCTATGCAATGCTGGGTCAAGGCCTGTCTGAATCCTATCCCAGGTGACACAGGACACAAGACAGGTGACAGCCTGGGCGGGATGCCAGTCAGTCACAGTCTTACAAATATATATACTGAGTTTGAAATATTAAGAAGTGCTTGAGACCAAATGTCGAAATTCATCCATCCACGAGACACCATGACATAAGACGAGAGCTGTCAGTTCAGGTAAAATGCAGACAGACAAGGAAGAGAATGACCAGCAATCTGACAGGTGTACTCCGCCCAAGATATGCCTCTCTACAGAGCCAGAGAGCTCCATAAGCCAACCTGATTACCGCATATTTAAATTATTGCATCATATATTCTGTAACGAGTGAAATTAATTTCATGAGCAATCCCAAATATATCATTAAAAAATTAAAATTAGAACACATTATAGGACAACTTTAAATTAATGATGTTTATTAAAATGGGGGTGCTACTGTTCAAAGCATCATGACATTTAATAAAGCTTTAATAAAACAATATTATAAAAGGACTGTAGCACAGCTATAGCCACGAAGACAGTGTTTTCTGAAAGGTCTTGCCTCCTAAAAGCCTACATTGATTTCAGAAGCCTCCCTAAAACATAAGTTATGAAGAAAAATGTTCTGTTTTTTCACAATACTGTGACATCGCTCTTAAAATTCCATATTTCTGACCTTCATTCAAAAAATGAGGGCTACAGTGGAGATTCAACTTGCTAAATACAAGTGCTGGATCCCATCACAGTTTATGAAGACTGCTATTAAACTGGCAGGTGCGGGACTGGCTTCTACGTGTCCAGCATGCATTTTTTATTAAGATGGTCTGGAATTCAGAATTCCGGCTGCCAGCTTCTTGGGGAGTTTAATTTACGTGTGTCAAGGCTCCTGGCTCATCGCTTTATTACAAATGACTGGCAGCTGCATAACTGGGCCTGACTGTCTTGGATTGCTGACCCGATCGTGGGCCAAGCCGGCCACCGTGGGGACAGTGGACCCGGCCCGTGTTGCTCTCGTTTCTTGAATCTAATGGCAGATTTATGCCAGTCCGTAGCATTTACATCTTGACACGGTAACCTGCGGCGATGGGGCCCCGCCCATCCCACCCTACCATTAACATCTGGATGCCCCAAGGATGATCTTCAGGGCTCTGTTAGGGTTGTTAATGGCCTCTCATTAACTCTGCAGCCTAACGTTTGGCCTGAAAGAACAGCAGACCATCTGCTCCACACTCTGGTCTGACTGAAAGAGGAAGTATTGCAGCATTTTCTTCGGGGGGGGGGGGGCGTTCTCTGAAGTTTGGTATAAAAAATCCAACTTAATTTATATCATTCAGGGCATTGAGTCGTCAAGGAGACCATTGCCATGGTAAGACCAGTCCCACATTCCATGCCAGGTCAGCACTGTGGCATCATTGACATTCTAATCAGTGTCCAGTCACTGGGCCACACCTCTCATGGCCCCCCCTCCCGCTCTGGCACCAACCCACCTCCTACTAGTTTATTTTGGATGGTCAAGCATCACTGGACCACTTCAGCGGTGCACAGAATTACACCCAAAGGCAGCTGATGCCTTGAGCCGAGGGGAACCGCATGCTGCATTCCCACAGCCCACATAAAACAGCTTTAATGATTCCGGGAAGGTAAGCAGACTTCATAAGACGTACATGAATAAACGTCTGCAGAGTGTAGCAAGCGGGAATTACTGTGAGAATCAAACCTTTGCGTGTTTATGGTGCCCCCCCTTATCTGTACCACCTCCCAATCCTGTCACATGACCAGTTTTTGAGTCCCCAACCCAGACCAATCTAATTATGTTCTAAATATTTGTCACTCAGGAGTTCAGTCCTCCTGCGGCTCATGCTGCGTGCTTTCACCCTGTTTTGCAGTGCATGTGGATAATCTTTGATTATGAATCATGGCCACGCCTCCTCTTTGAGTGCCCTCTGCGCTGGTGTCATGTGATCATCCGTTTGATCGACATTGTGACCTGCCCACATCTCGCGTCACGTGCAGCTTCCTTGTGCCGCGCGGATTCTGCGGAACGCGAGACACACACTCCAAGCCTCGCTCTCCTCCGTAATTTTCCTTTCTTTGGAAGAAAAAAAACAAGCCAAGAAGTCCAGAAATAGCATGCATGATTCGCGGTGAAGCAGAAAGAGCTGATGGTGAGTGCGGCCGCGCCTCAGATCCGCCGCACCGGGACGGAGCAGCCTCCCCCGTCGTCAGCAAATACTTGCTTTGAAAGCTGTGCTCTGTAAAATTCGAAGACGGTGCAACTCAAAAAACAACTTCTAATTTTCATTTTACTGGATATCGCGGCATGCTGATTCTCCCTGCTGTGGCCGTTGTGACCACATGGCATTCTGCAGAAAAAAAAATGGTCTGTTATGAACAGGGAAGCTATAACGAGCAAACTGTTAACAACGGGGGTGTCGTGATTCTGGTCCGGACGTAGTGCAGACCACAAGACCCTCTTTGGGGGCACCCAATCATTTGCCGGTGACGGCAAAGTGAATTAGACCCAGTCTGTGTAGTACAACGTTATTCTGGACACGGTCAGGAAGTAGTGGCCAAGGCTGGAAGTGCTGCTTTCCTACCGGGGCGGGGGGGCAGGTCATGAAAAAGCATCATCAAAAACCAGGCCAATAAATCAACAAGCGATCCTGGTTTCACGCACAGCTCCGGTGATCATTAGAGTAATGGAGGAGGGGCAGCGGGGGCGAGGTCGTCGATCATCACGGCCACGAAAGCGAAACCCCGGTAATTAAAACATCAGCACTGGCCTCCCCCTGACGGAGCGCCGGTAATTAGTACACGGCCCGCGCTCCGCTGCTTCTCCGCTCGCTCGTTGACCCATGAAAGCTGTGGCAAGCATTCGAGTTGCCGCTCTGCAGACTGAGCGGAACGGCAGCATGCCCCCTCAAGCAGGAACGCCCCCATCTGGGACCAGGAGAGTCAAAAGGGCTCCCGTTAATCCGTGGCTTTGCTCAGCAAAGATGCCCATGAGCTATTCCCCACCTTCCGGGATGTTCCGGGCTCACATCGACTCTGGGTTCTTGTCACAAGTCTTTGCTCTGCCTCCCTCCCTTAAATTCTCAGCCAGTTCTGGAGCTGCAGGACTCTCCATATCATTTGGGTGATAAAGTTTACCTGAAGACTGCAGCTGGTCTGCAATGTAGGACAGCAGGTGGCAGGGTGATCAAAAACATGAGCTCATAACCCAACGGCTGGTGGGTCGAGTCCCTGGGGGGGGCCCCACTGTGGTGCCCCTTAGCGAGGCGCTTAACCCAAATTACTGCAGTATGTAACACATAATCCCTGCAACAGTTGAAGCGCCGCATGCTCCCCCGCCCTATCAAAGGTGCCCTGATCCTGGCAGCCAGCCAATGAGGAGCCCGTTAGTAGAAGAGGACATGCTCTCCTGATTGGTCAACAGGGATGCCTCTTACAGGACGTACTCAGGATGGTGTACAGCAAAAACATGCTGCAGACTTTGCTGTGCTCCATCGGGACGGTCTGCTGTCCTCCACACTCCTGTGCCTCTCCGCCTCTCTCTTTCTCTCTCTCTTCCACAGTTTAATTTCTAGCAATCTATCCTATTCCCTCCTTACCTCATTTCAGTTCTGCTTCTCCACTTTCTGTTTCACGCCTACTTCGCGCTCGCCATCCCATAACCCAGTGTGATTCCCACCGTAACATGACGACTGACCCTTCCCAAGCTTACACTCTCTCACCATGTCATGTGTAAATACATGCTGCCTCACAAATAAGACATCCACGCTCATGAATAGATTAGACTGCATGGTGCTTTGATATGCCAAGCTACTCCTACCAGGTGCTGCAGTCGATCTGTAGTGAAAGACCTTCACAAACACCACCGCTGACTGGTTGCTAATTAGCCCCCGGATGCCAATATCTGATCGACAGCTCCGTCGTACCTCCTAACCTTGTAAGACAACTTCAACATCTTTGTCCTGCTTGATGTTTTTTCAATCCTCATCCTTGTTTGGGTCCTAATTGCAATAAAACAAGCCCCTGAAAGGTCTTTGAAAGGTTTTCATGTCAAGTCATGTGCCCTCAAACGTTACATATGGCAGGAGACGCTATCTTACAGATAAACTGTTTTTTCCTCTCCCAAATAACACAGTTTGTTAATAAGTAAACAATTCCAAAGATTTAAAATCTGGCAGAAACTATTAGAGATGAGCTTCTAGAAGCTGCCATACAAGGCAGATGTAGGGGAGGCAGAGAAGCCCAGAGACACCTAGCGGCCTGCTGTGTGTGCAGACTGTTTACATGTAAGTCTGTATCATAAACGAGGGACAGGAATATCAATTTGGCATGTTAAAGAGAGAGGGATATTCTTCCCTGCCCCATGCCTGTTCACCATAAATGCCATCTTTACATCACGAGGGCTTCACAGACATGCATGACAAAAATCACTGAAGATTTAGCTACTGCATGAAATGCCAGGTCATTATTCCGATGGATATTCCGATGGGAAAACTGGTGCTTGAAGGAGCTTCCGGGTCATTATTCCGATGGATATTCCAATGTGGAAAACTGGTACCTGAAGGAACTTCCAGGTCAGCAATCCGATGGATATTCCGATGGGGAAACTGGTACCTGAAGGAGCTTCCAGGACATTATTCTGATGGATATTCCAGTAGGAAAAACATTCCATCAATCATACCACATGTCAAAAAAGTTCTCTTGAGCTGTGTCTCCTCCCCAC
>JAODUD010000134.1:12194134-12212323 GCA_026784285.1 Stomatorhinus walkeri
CACAGTGTCTGCCACTATAGGGTTAACAGTCTGTGTATGTTTGGTGGCACGACGAGAAACTGCCAGAAACAGCTCCATCACAAGGACTAACATCAGTAGAGAAAATAACATCAAACTAGATTTCTGATCTGAGCCCAGAGGCTGTCATAACATAATAGTTTTATCTTTGTTGATTAAAAAAATATCAACTGCATGTTATATCCTTTGTGGTAGATGGACTGAATTTTACATGAGCAGGTATTCATGCAGGTAGCGTGAGAAAAACATTAGTCACTGGTTTAAAAATCACACCTTCCCTCCATCCTGCAGGATGCCCAGCCCCCCTCCCCGCAAATGCGATGACATCGCTCCCATATGTGGTGTGTCATTTAGGCACATGGACCGCCTACCTATGTTTCAGGCAGAGTCGGAGACAGAGAGTGATGTCCTCAGTTCACTCTCCACTCACTATTTGTGCTGTGAGAACCACAATCACTGGTTGCTTTCATCTTCTTGCATGCAAAACGCAATAACTTTACGAAAAAAAAATGTCGATATTAAAAAACTTTTCAGGCTCCTCAGCAGCAAAATAAAATTAAATTTAAAAAGCACTCTCACAATCCTTTACGTACTGCAAGAAATCGCCCTGAAATTGCTACCCATTACAGGCCCTGCACACATAGCCACAGGAAAAGTGATGCAACAATTTCTGAAATTTGGCTTTGCGTCCATCTTTGGAATTTTAGGCCTAATTTTAGTTGTTGTTATTAAGCTACCGGGAGGTTTCAGAAGCCACGTCCTGATGGTGCTTTTGAGCAGTCCTTAGGTTGCTCGAATAAAACACAGCGGAGTAATATATGATAATGACCGCCTCTGGTCGAAGGGGATGCAGGATCCTTACACTCCTCTGCTTGCTTAATGATTAATCATGCGAGAAGCAGGGGCGTAAATATTTAATGTACATGGCAATCTTTCAGGAGGTCATTCCAGATAAAGCTCGATGATTAAAAGTTCAACACTTTAGAACTAAATTGTTTAAAGAGATCGCATCACTCTGCAAGTCCAGATACACCTAGAAGAATATGCTTTGCTACATTTTAAAAATGAAGAGATACGGAAATGTGTCTTTGGGGGTGGGGTGGCTGGGTGGGGGCTGTAGGTTCTTATGTCCCACGGAAGCTCTGGTGGGGAGGATACCCCACCCTGGAAGAAGCCTTGAGATACTGCTAGGGGTATGTCCTCTTCCTGATGTTCAGTACAGCTCAGGAGCATCACATATATTATCTCCAAGAACAGGACATTCATCTCCCATAAGCTCGATCCCTTTGGGCTCTGCCTTCAGCAGTGTAGCCCTAGCAGCCAGGGTCGGGAAGGGCTAAAGTGGACCTACATCTAATTATTAATTAACCTCTAAGTCCTCTGGGGCCTTGAACGTCCAGCCTTTAGCTTCCAAGTTCATGTGTTGCACAGGTTTCCACCTGCTTCCCTCAGGGTGACTGGCTCATGAATAAATAACCAGGCTGTAAGATTCCCGCCGTTATGTCTGACACTGGGACAGTCCACGCGGCTTGTAAAATGAAGGTGTCCTTCAAGAAAGCTCTGAATGTCCTGACACTGTGAGGATGGGGGAAGGGGATGGGGGGGGCACAGACAGGAGAGAAGCCACTCAGAGTTCATTTGGTTCAATCAAGATAAGTATTAACCGAATTGAAACCAGGTGGGAAGGAAAATCCCAACATCATTTGAGCAGCCCTCTGGATGTGAGGACACCAGCATGGTGTGCTCTAGGGCGTACAGTCACGCCAGCATGGTGTGCTCTAGGGCGTACAGTCATGCCAGCATGGTGTGCTCGGTATGCTCTAGGGTGTACAGTCATGCTTACAGACCCGCACTCACATCCAAGCACGTCTGGCATGTCTGACCCCAGTGCAGGTCATGTCTAGTGATCATCGGTGAAACGTCAGTCAGTCACTGCGGAGGAAGCGAGAGCAACCACACGACCCCTGCCTTGTCATCAGCAGCCAGATCCCACTCACCTACTGTAGAGGATTTTACCACATGCAACAAACGTGTGCTGGGTCCACCCACTATTCTGAGTGCCATATGTTAGATCACTGCTATCTCTGTAAGCTATCCGTAAGAAGTCCATGCCACTGTCTGTCACTATAGCCAATATGCCCCTTTTCCTTCTCCCACTGACTGCCACCTTTAAGCTGCTCGTGGCACACTGGAATTGTCCGCAGATCCGCGCTTCTCACATTACACTGGAATTGACCGCAGATCCACGCTTCTCACTGCACACTGGAATTGCCCGCAGATCCGTGCTTCTTACTGCACACCGGAATTGCCCACAGATCCGCACTTCTCACTGCACACTGGAATTTCCGCAGGTCCGCGCTTGTCACTGCACACTGGAATTGCCCACAGATCCGCGCTTCTCACTGCACACTGGAATTGCCCGCAGGTCCGGGTGGCTTCATTCCCAGCACGCCAGTCGGCTTGTGGCAGCTGCTCTGAAGTAACGCATCCATGGAAATGCTGTGGCTTGGACTAGCCTGACAAATCAATCATAATAAGCTAACACGGCACAGTGCTGCTACCCCCCCTCTCCCCGGCCCCCACAGGCAGCCTGAACAGTGGAAAGCAAAAGCAGGGGTGGGTTAGCAGAGAGGCAGGAAAGCTTAACTCAGAAAAATCACGGCTACCTGGACGTGTTTTCGTGTGACTGTCCACCAGGGGACTATACCAGGATGGGGCCACAAGGGCACTGGCCTTAGCTGAAAGCTGTTTGCCCCCTAAAATGCCCCCTTGCGTGACACTGATCGATTCAAGACATATCATTGACATATCCTAATATCTCCCCTAGATTCTCCCCTGATGCTGGGACATGTTTGTACAGTCGGTACAGTCGAGGGTCTGAAGGCCGCAGACCTCTCATCGCTCTTTAATGTATTGGATCAGGTGCCCTGCAGGCTATTTATGCAAAAGAACACCTTGAAGGTGGAGCCCAACATAACACAAAGACGGCAGATTAGCTGGTGGGGCTGTGAAGGATCATCAGGGGGTGCAGGGAGGGCAGGGCGTCTGCCGCCAGTGCCATGGGGCCACAGTGAAAAAAATCACAGTGAAATTAGCCCAGTGCTATCTCTTACTCAGCAAGCATTAGTGTGCCAGAATTAGCCTGAAAGCTCAGCTGCCTCTCATTTGATGATATATCCTGTGATGGGTAGAGTGCCCCATTTAAATTCATTTAGCCCATAACTCTGAACTGCCGACGTCGAAGGGAACAACCAACGTAAGCGATTCAGGACACCGGCATCTCAGAGTCCTTTGAGCGCCTTAAACAATATGCCTAAAGAGCCTTTAATGCAAACTTTATTTGCAGGTTTATCTGCAGGGACATTTAAATGGAATTAAAATAATTTAGTGACGGTCCTTTTTGGTTTGTATTGTTCAGGGGTTCACGAGCAGGATGGCGCTCCGTGTAAGATGCACTGTCAGCATTTTTAGGACTTCGGAAATAATAGGAGAGAAATGCGGAGAACGGCAACAGAGCCAAACCTTTAGTGTCACCCCGTTCACATTACAGTCCAGGTGTGTGGTTTGAATTTCTGTGGTGTTGTCTACTCCAAACTCCTAGAGATGACCATACTCTACAGGCCTCAAACCAGTTACAGTCAAGCAGCAATTACAGCGCTTCATATCTTTGTATAAATAATTTTAAATTACAAAGCAGGTTATTCCACAGGGAAATAAAGCCAAAGAACCACTGAAAGCCAGCTGCCATTATTACCAGCGTGTGAAGTCATCATACTGATATTATTACACTGAATAACCAAATAACAGACGTCTCTGTGAGTCACACCCCTTCCCCGATGCACACACTCGATCTGCAGTAAGTAGTACTGAAATAGCTCAGATTTGATCTCATCTGCTATGAGGAAATCGGTTTGTAAAGGTCGGGATTTGAAACTACGCTCTTGCCCTCCAGCGCTCTTCAGAGATTTAAAACATCTTTTGAAGGCCAATTTAAAGACTCTGCTGTTCTCCCGTGTGAACAGCTGCATGCAGGTCTATTCACGTTATTGATGACAACAACGCTAACCATGTCCATGTGAGGTCCCAGTCAATAGCCCAGAGTCTTTCACAGAGCCTCACCCTCTCCCTATGAGTTACCAGTAGATAATTCAGTCTTTCACAGAGCCACAACCTCACCCTGTGAGCTCCCTGCGACCAGACTGAAGCCTTTCAGGAGCCACACCCTTTTTATGTGAGCTCCCAATTGATAGCCCGGAGTTTTTCCACAAAGCTGCACGTTCTCCTTGCGAGTTCCCAGTCAATAGCCCAGAGTCTTTCACAGAGCCGAAGAACAACAAAGAACTATACCTCTCCTAGTGAGATTCAAGCTTATAATCCAAAGTCTTTCACAGAATCTCACCCTCTCCCTTCAAATGGCATATCAGTGTTGAGAAGCTCATGTGAATTTATGGGCAGAAGGGGCAGCGGGCAGAGCAGGGGGCAGGTCATTGCCTGGTCGCAGTATCACATCCTAAGTGCCCGGAAATTAGCCAGAGTGCTAATTCTGCACAGCGCTAACACCAGCTAATGTACGAGGCAAGCCGCCTGGCACTAATGATTCCACTGTGATTTGCAAAACATCACAGTCCTCCTGGTCCCTCCCCCAGCATAATCACACATAAATGGCATACCACAGGAGTAGGACAGGCCACAAAGGCCAGTGGATGGGGAGGATCGGGAAGGAGTTCCACAACTTGCTGGACATCCACAATCCAGTAGTTCCCAGCTTACTGACACTCTGTAGGCTGGGCAGAACTGAGGCGCAGTGCGGTAACTGACAGACACCCCTGAACCTCAAACGGAGATATTCTGATGACAACCCACTGTGGTATCATACCTCCACTTAAACCAGCATCTGGTGCAGGCCACCACCGAATCGATGGTCTACATTCACTAGAGCAGTGACATCATTGCTGGGAATGACGACACAGCTACCAGCTCCAAGTCAGGCCTGCATTTAAATGAGCTCTGGGCCATCTGGAGGTGGTAACGACAGAAAACCAATTTAGTACCGTGTATCTTTGAAAGCAAACTGTCCAACCACAAGCTCAAATGTATTTTGTGCTGTCGACACCCACGATGCAAGTTTTATTGCCTTCTAGCCTGGGGAAGAAACAGCGTCAAAAATGTTACCCTGTGTTAAAAAACACGAAATAAATTAAAAATTGTCACTCTCAAAGTGCAATTTTAGCTCAAATTTACGTGTTAACCTATCTGTAAAGCTGGGAATTTCTTCTGAAACAACTGTAATGTTGGTGCAGGACACTAAGAAAAGGTCAGGATTGCTGTGAAGATCTACAGACGTGTTTGTAGTTTTCTGGCCTGTTTACCACCAAGGATCAGGAACCAAAGGGCCTAAATCATTTATTCATAGACTGTGAAACTGTCATGTAATATGAAGTGTGCATGAAGCCCGATTGATCCAGACCCACTGATCCCATCACTGGGTGGCCGTGAGCCTGTAGCTGATTCTAGGATGTGAGGAAAATGAGGCTGGGGATGCCAGTCCAGGACACTTCGGTCCATTCTACCTGCCTGTCTGTCTCTCTACCTGCCTGTTTGTCCTCATGTCTGTCTGTCTCTCTGCCTGCCGATTTGTCCTCATGTCTGTCTGTCTCTCTGCCTGCCTGTCTGTCTCTCTGCCTGCCTGTTTATCCTCCTGTCTGTCAGTCTCTCTACCTGCCTGTTTGTCCTCATGTCTGTCTGTCTCTCTGCCTGCCTGTTTGTCTTCATGTCTGTTTGTCTTTCTGCCTGGCTGTTTGCCCACCTGCCTGTCTGTCTGTCTCTCTGTCTACTTGTTTTCCCGCCTGCCTGTCTGTCGGCCTCTCTGCCTGCCTGTTTTCCCGCCTGCCTGTCTGTCTCTCTGCCTGCCTGTTTGCCCGCCTGTCTGTCTGTCTGTCTCTCTGCCTACGTGTTTGCCCGCCTACCTGCCTGTCTCTCTGCCTGCCTGTTTGCCCGTCTGCCTGTCTGTCTCTCTGCCTGCCTGTTTGCCCGCCTGTCTGTCTGTCTGTCTCTCTGCCTGCCTGTTTGCCCGCCTGCCTGTCTGTCTCTCTGCCTGCCTGTTTGCCCGCCTGCCTGTCTGTCTGTCTCTCTGCCTGCCTGTTTGCCCACCTGCCTGTCTGTCGGCCTCTCTGCCTGCCTGTTTGCCCACCTGCCCATCTGTCTGTCTTTCTGCCTGCCTTTTTGCCCGCCTCCCTGTCTGTCTGTCTCTCTGCCTGCTCGTTTGCCCGCCTGCCTGTCTGTCTATTTCTCTGCCTGCCTGTTTGTCCTCCTGTCTGTGTCTGTCTCTCTGCATGCCTCCAGTGGACCAGGCCAATCTGTTTTTGTATTTGGATGGTCTACACTCCAGCGTCATGCTTTTAAAGCAATGATTAATCTTCCTGCCATGAGTGGGTCAGTGGGGCCGACCTGCCTGGAGCCAGACAGCTGGAGCTGCCATTCCCCTGTCAGCGCAGAGTGAGGAGCCCAGACAGAAAACGGCATGGAAGGAGCCAGCGATGCCACTGCACTTTCACAAGATCTCCAGCCTCCAGGAAAGAAAGACATGCTGTACCCTGGAGTGAGGTGCCCCCACTGCCATACCCTGAGGTGAGGCCCCCCCCCCCCGCTGCTGTACCCTGGGGTGAGGGGTCCCCGCTGCTGTACCCTGGAGTGAGGTGCCCCCACTGCTATACCCTGAGGTGAGGCTCCCCCGCTGCTGTACCCTGGGGTGAGGGGACCCTGCTGCTATACCCTGGGGTGATGGGCCCCCACTGCTATACCCTTGGTTGATGGGCCCCCGCTCCTGTACCCTTGGGTGATGGGCCCCTGCTACTGAACACTTAATCTACAGGACTTCATGAAAACTGCCCTCAGACATGCAGGCAGAGTCTCATGTCCACAGGATGCAATAGCAGATTGTCTTTCATTAGCTAAAAGCTGGTCACCGCCGTGAGCCAGATTTGATGGCCTCATTTCTGTAGGATGGATGCAGACTGACTGACCTGGGACCTGCTTTTACTCCCTCCCTAAACAAACAGTGCTGCTTTTCCACAGGCATCAAACACTGTGTGACGTGTGTCACGGCTGTCTGCCAATAATCACATGGCGGTGTGTTTATAGCTGCTTAAATGAACAGCTACACTGTGCCATGTGCTTTAGCAGATAACGAACGGCAAGAAGCTCTCTGGATAAACACCTTTACCCAAGCACATCGGGGCCAGAGTCTTCCCAGCGAACTCATGCTAACCTATTTAACTATAAAAATGGCTGGGCCCTGGACACCCTGACAGACTCAGATGGGCTCCTGACCTGAGGAAGGGGAACTCGGAGTCTTATTCTGCAGCTTTAACGAGGTCCCTCCTACAGCTCTCACATATTAGAGCTCAGGGGTTACGGCTCAGCAGCCACCCTCAGCTGCAGATGAAACATGTGACCTTTGGCTGCCTCCTTTCCATACAGACAGGGCGTCCGAGCACGACGAGCAACAGTCAACCTTCACAGCACCTGTTCTGCTCCTCTGGCGTGATGCATTTCAACACAGCTAACGGGGCCCTTTTAGTGAAGGTTATGGGACCGTTAGAGCATTCTGTCAAAGTGGATTATTCGCGGACCAATGGAAATGCTTGATTTATACGCCGTGGTTAAAAGGGGGCGTTACCACATGGCAAGGCTGCGTCACAGCGGGAAGAAAGCCAATGACCCACGAAAAAAAAAAAAATTTTTTAATAAACATGGGGCTCTGCATAAGCTGTGAGACGCACCGGCAGTAAATGAGGTAGGGCTGCTTCTCAAGGCCCAATGTGAGCTTCAGACCATGTGGGTGTGAAACACACACAGACCCGGCGAGAAGATCTACCTAACACTGCAGTCCTACCTGCCAGCGACCATCTGCAACTGAGGAAAACGGAGCCCATGGAACATATCAGAAGCAGAGAGAACTGGACCTACAGGGGGCGCCTGTTCGCGTCACTGTTCACCGCCCTGCCTCGTTGGCACTGGGAGAGTGTCGACACTGACGTCAGGTGTGTCACGGTGATGTGGCTATTTATGGCCGCCCCCCCAGGTGGGGCCGGGTCAAGGTCCTCGACGAGGTGCCTTAGTATTCATGATGCTTGAATACTAAGTAGTGAAAAACATTTAAAAAAAAAAAAAACATTTTTAAGTGACATCAGAGGTAGAGCGGCGGCCAGAGGGTGACAGCGACAGCGTTTACATGAAGGTTTCAGCTCAGACATCGGCCAGAATAACGAGATGCTCCAGGGGAGGAGAAGATAAAAAAACGAAAGAAAACAAATCAGCCATTAACTCCGACGATGGGCCCGGCCAACGGGATCCCTGTTCATTCTTTTATGCGGGATTTTTCTAGGGAGCCAGCTTGCGAAAAACCATTAAGGCGTTTGGAAGAGAACAGGAAGAGGAATGCAGAAGAAATGGAGGGAATGCGAAGCAGGCGGTGTGTGTTGGCAAGTGATGGGCTGGAGAGCGGCCCGGCCAGAGGACAGACGCTCCTCTTCCTCCTCAGTGTGCCGCTTCGGGGCAGAGAGGAAACACTCACATGGTATGTGTTACAGCGAAGTCAAAATTTCGTAATTTACTGCCCCCTAATTCAGTTGCAAGTAGCTTGACTGCACCTTCAGAACTGGGTCAGTTTCACGGGACACCTGACACCCTCCTGCAGGAAGGCTCTGAGCTTTAACTACATCAATTTGTTCACTGGTCAGTGCTGTGTGGGCTGTGGGTTTGAATCTGGCCCATTTCTGTGAGTTTGCATATTTTCTTAGAATCTGTGTTTCCCCATATATAAGCCTGGCACCACCCACAATCCAAAAACTCATATTGTCCCAAAAGAGGGACACAGCAAAATGTAGCTGTTCATTTAACAGTCCAAAAGATGACAAGCAAAGAGGTCAGCATTGTACTGAGGAAAGAAGTGTGTGAGTATGATCTAAATCTGTTTGTACTGGGTCTTTGCAAATATATTCAGGCAGCAATTTTTGTAAAAACAAATTCATGAACTGAAATGGGCAGATCATACTGACCTCCTCAGAAAGAACAAGCTCATCATAGATCAGAAAAGCCATCCATTCACTGTAGGAGCTAAATGAGGGTGAACAAGACCAGCGAAAGACCAGCTCAAGACCAGCTGAAGATCAGCTCAAGACCAGCTCAAGACCAGCTGCAACACTAAAGCTTCTTAGCTTTTAATTCCAAGGTGGATCCCTTCAGACGAATTGTAATATCACTTAGTGTCACTTAAAAAATGTGGCTTTAAGATAATATAAAAACCATCAAGCAAATTGTGTATAACTGAGCCCATACTAAATAGGAACATTCTGCATTTAAACTTTTAATAAAAGCAGAATTATGAAGACAGGTTTTAGGATGGATCAGAATGGGCCAGCTCACTCTCTCACTCTCTCACTCGCACTGGGCCAGCTCACTGGCTCACTCACACTGGGCCAGCTCACTCGCTCACTCACTCACTCGCACTGGGCCAGCTCACTTGCACTGGGCCAGCTCACTCGCACTGGGCCAGCTCACTCGCTCACTCGCACCTGGCCAGCTCACTCGCTGACTCACTCGCTCACTCGCACTGGGCCAGCTCACTCGCTCACTCGCACTGGGCTAGCTCACTCGCACTGGGCCAGCTCACTCGTTCACTCACTCACTTGCATTGGGCCTGCTCACTCGCTCCAGTTTCCTTTGATAAATATTTATTCCGCTCCCTGAAAATGACCCTCCCTGCATGGGTGTCTGGATTCATGCATATTTCATCAGATAACAGTGACCTCCTCTATGGAACATTTAACCTTCTACCATATGAAAGGGAATCCCACAGTCAAATGGGAAGGAATTGAAATGGAATTGAAAAGAAAGGGAATGTAAATGGCATAGCACGTGAACTGATCAGCCGCTCTGACACGCTCCTTCAGCCACGCCCCATTCTTTCTAGCCCCCCAGTCTGGCTCAGGTCTTTTTGAGCACGCTCAGTGCAGAAGAAGCCATACCCTTCATCGGAACACATTCTGTGAACTGTGTTTATGATAAAACGCCTGTCAGTCTGCAATGATCGTTTACATGAAATACATTCCATATTATTATTAAACATTATATAATGAAATGCGTGAGGCACATTGGTGGTTAAAATATGATGAAGGTAACACAGCCAAGCCCACGGAACCGGCACATTGGATTAAAAAAAAAATATAGGTTTAAAAACACCTCTGTCCCAGGAGATGGGCTCCCTCTGGGACCCCAAACTACAGGGACGATTGAGTTATCAAACCACATAATGTGCATCTATAAGAGAAACACCAACATCCTCCGCTTGAGATAGATCTCTCTCTCGCCAGTAGGGTCATGCTTTCAAATCATCGATTGCTTTACATCACTTATTTACACACCCAAAATGTTCCACTAGGTAACCGAACAGCTGCTTTCAGGTGAATGCACAGTACGTACGGTTTTCTTGGGAGACATTTTATCACCATTTCTAGCCCGAGCTGACCTCAAGACCCTCCTCTTCCCACTTAAGACCAAACTGGTGAACGTCTGTGATGTGGCTTTAAAGCGCATTTTTTATCAGCCTGTCCAGACGCTCACTGCGGGGAAGGAGACCTCTCCCAACCTTTGCTCGGATAAATAAAACATCAAAGCAGGTACAGCAGTTGACCTGCGGGAGGAGACATCATCTGTTAGAGCCTCACTGGGCCGCCACCTCATATACTGTCTGCTTTCTGGAACTTTCCATGCTCCCATTTAGCTTCCATTTACTTGATCAAGGGTATAACAGCCGGCCCTGCTGATGCCTGAAACTAGCTGCCCATTGGGTTAAAAGTCCTTAATGACTAAGGGTCCTTTGGGTTAAAAGGTCCTTAATGATGATGATTCCTATCCCCCTCAGGGTTACAGCTAGCTGGATTAATTAATCTAAAGTGGTTTACACAGCCTCCAATTATACAGATTATGGAACTATATATATCGCTGAAGAGCATTCTAAGCAGCTGTACCTCAGAAGAGGCCATGACCGTGCTTAAGGCCAAATCCCAGACATGTAAGCCAGCTCTGTCGGGGCCACAGACCGCCCCCACGCATTTTCATCACCTTTTCAACATCTGCAGCCCCCCAGATCTATCCAAACCTAAATGAAAGCACATCAGTGTGCCTTCAGCGCCACCCCTACCCAAGCAAATTCAGCAGAAAGATGCAGTTATGCTGGTTTAGAATTCCTGTTAGAGCCCAACATACACGGGCCATCAGGATGAAGAATTTTCTATTTTCTGTAGAGAGCAGAATGATCTGTAATACCTGTCCTACGTGCCATGATAACAAACCGTACTCTCATTCCCCATTTAAACGTGCTTTCAATTTAACAAGTACCTGGGTTCCCCGGCTCTGAAATACGTTTATTCGGAGTCTCTCCACGAGCGAGAAAAAGTCAAGGGAGCCTCCGCACACTGGCTCACGGGCGTGAACGGCGCCACTCAACAAACACGCTAAGAGGCCTTTGTCAACAGATCTGAGGGTGCTAATCTGCTTATTTGCCGGAGTGTTCGCGTTTGTCGGCTACACGTGCTGCTCTCCCCAACAGCTGCTCAGGATCAAGAGAGCCAAGATCCACGATTTGTGACTTAGTTACTCACAGGCGTCTCCGCCGTGCACCTGGTCGTGCTGTCGAGGCTTTGGGAGCCAAACTGGAAGAGGCTGTTTGGGGAGGGGCTTACAGGAGTGTCATTCTGCGTCTGGCATCTGCCGGATCACGCCGGTGTCGCCGTGTCAGCTGCGCGTTAATGCTCAGTACGTCAAATGTGCTTTCTCATGAAAGAGGCTGGGAACGGCCGGTTGTCACCGCATCCTCTGACCCTGAGCCCCCCCCAGTCCCTCAGTCCAGGTACTGCGGAAATAATCCCTCGGAATATTCCCACCAGGCAGACACACGTACAGCAAACATGCCGGCTTCGCGGAGCGCAAATTTGGCGCGTAATTAATACAGCTCACCGGTAATTAATCTCCCCGTCGAGAATTAGGAAGACTCACTCTGTTAAATGATGGGAATTATCTAACAGATGGCCAATGGAGAGCCTTAATTAATTCAACCTGGATGGATGGACTACCCAAGATTTTGTAATTAGGGAGCACTGAAGAGGACAGTCACGGACCAAATGCATTATGGGAACGGCGTCAGACAGCTCTTATATATTACATCACACCCAGGAACATCTGTATCGTACTTCATCTTAGTTTGCACCATGCCAGGAAGTAAACAGCTGAGACTGGCTCATTGGTTACTGGAGAAACACTTAGACTCCATTTAACAGATGAGCAGTTTATGGAAGTGAGTTAATCTCGAGTGGAAAGACATATGGTGGAGTGATTCCAGCAGGTCAGCTGCGGCCGCCGCCAGCAATGCAGGGTGGTACCCCCCTTTTGACTACAACCGTGAATTAAAGTGGCAGCACATTCACCGGTGGGTCAGTGATCAGAGCAGTGAGCCTTCGGTAGCAGCGAGATAAATAATGAGCGACGTGTCGCTCTGAGAAGCGAGGATGGGACGCCGGAGATGCGGTGCCACTGGCGGACGTAGAGAGCCGCAGTCCCAGTGACGGCGAAGGGTGGGGGGGGTGAAGCTTGCAGGTTCAGTGATGGTCCTAACATGGTACTTCTGGTTACAAAAGGCTTTTCAAGCCTGAGATAAAGGAATGATCCTTATCAAGGAAAAGTGAAGGAGGGTCATGCCGGCCCACAACAAAGGGGGACGGCAACGATTCACATCTTGTTCCTTGAACAAAAACAATCCAGTAAAATACACCTTCAGTTGAGGTAAGTGACAGCCAACAACTTAATTTTATATAAGTATAGAGGGAAATAGGGATGTGTTTCCCCACGGCGAGAGAATTCGCACTGATGTGAGAGTTCCCCGCCATGCACTGGCATCCCACCCGGGGGGGGGGGGGGCACCAGCCTTGTGTCTCTTACTACCTGCCATAGGTCCCCCCAAACCACACACAGAATAAATGGCTTCTCCAGAGTTCCTATGACTTCCTGCTCTGAAATCGTGACGGCCAGTGAACTTTGGTGCAGACACAATTTATAATTTCCACTAAAATCCAGCTCACACATTTCGCAGTACTGACCATGTGTCTACAGAGTTAAGCCATCTGGCAGTCAAATGTCCTCTGACCCGAAAGTTTTGTGAGCAGCTATTAATTTCCCATATATAACACATTTGTTTTAATTGCACAAATTGCCAAAATGAGTTTCCTGAGTGCTGAGTCATTTCTTAATGGCAAGGTCACATTTTGGCCTTGTTTAAAAGCTTTCTTAAACCACGATTTTCCTTTTTCTTAACCGTCCATATTTTACATGCAAAAATGTCAAAGAGTAATAATGTTTCCCATAATCCCCCACATCGGCTCCGCACCACGATTGGTTCTCCTGAAAGCAATCGGGTTCCACCCGAGGGTGAGGACCCAAAAGGTCAACTTTGGGATTAATCACTGCACAAATGAGCAGAAGAGGTGTATATAGTTGGAAAATGCTAATTAAAGAGCTAATTAAAATCTTCATTTCTACAGTGTGGTCAAAGAGCAGAGTAAGAAAATAAAATTAAAGCTACAGTGTTGTCTTTGGGGAATCATGTAAGGAAATAAAAATGAATAAAGGCTACAGAGTGCGTTTTGCTGGGTTATTTGTATGCTATGCTCTTCTTCGGCACTCTTCATCTTCCTCGACAATAAGCAATCTCACGGCAAAATGGGGAGCTGGAAATAACTCAACGTGATGGTTGGAAACTGTCTCATTCCCATTTTATCAGACGCTTCCTACAATCCCACGAGGAGACACAGGAAATACCGCTCAGAGACTAAATGCAATCAACGCGATTTATAGTGACATGCCAAGGACCTCCAAGTCACTTAACAAATGTGATTTTTTTTATAGCTCTGAAGATGTTTCAAGTTCAATTTTCATTGTAGATTCATTGAACCAATGTCTGTATTCAAAATACCTTCATGGCACATTTCTCTAAAACTAAACACACCGTGGAGAGATGTTCAGTAGGTGTGGGGACAGGTGTGCAGCCAGGCAGGGCAGAACTGGGCCAGCTGAGATGCCACCACCGTTCAAGACAAGGGTGGGAGCAACGCGGGACTGATATACAAATAGCTGTGTTATTTTGGGTGGTAGACTAGCGCATGTTTTTGTGTGGAACGGAGGCTCAGTGGTTAGATCTGTTACCCCTATAGCTGCGGGTTCGAATCCTGCCTCTGCTCTGTGGGCATGTCAGTTTCCTGCAGTTACTCCTGTTCTAGCACAAAGTCATGCAGTTAGGCTACCCAGCGCCTGTAAACCCGCAGTGTTTGAGCAGGCAATTACACCGTCGAACGCCTGGCATCCCACCCGGATGCCCCCCGCCCTCTGCCACCTGGACCTGGCTCCAGAACTCTGACCCCAACCAAGAGAAGCAGTTATAAGATGTTGGCTTCTGAGAAAGTGAGAGTGCTATAGAATACAAACTGTAAAACGGAAATGGATTCGTAAATGTGAAATCCAACATGATAATGATTTTTTATAGGTGTTCACATTAATGACCCAGAGCGTTTTTTTTTCAAAATGTCATATGTTAATTGCCACATACACTTTTAGCGGCACCAGGAAATACAACAAGCACATTACATTCTTCTTTAATATTAATTAATATGTTATTGGACTAAGGCAGGGTTTCCCAATTCGTTCCTGTTGCAGTCCTTGTATTGTACTGCTGAATGGTTTTAAAATGATCTCATTGGTTTACTTCATCAAATACAGAACATATATTTACACACATTTATACATGTCTCTTTCATTTTATGAGTGCCTTGCTTATAAAAATAATATGAGACTGATATCAAATCATAGTTTGGCGTAATTTACATTTAAATGACATAAATGCCAGGTGATTTACTTAACAAAATAACCATAAATGGAGACATTTTATATCCCTCGTTAAATTACACCTGTTTATTATTCATACTTCTGGTCTAATAATCTCCTGTCTTCAGGTTTCTTTATGATGTTAATAAATCTGAATAATCCATAAACTATTACCCTGTTCTGGTGATTCTAAATTATAGGGAGAATCCAGCTGACTTATTTCAAAGCGTCTGACACAATAACTTCAGCCTTGCGCTGAAAGGATAGTTAGGAAAAGCTCAAAGAAATAATGGAAGCAGAGTGTTTACTATCGACAAAGCATCTAAGCTACGGGGAAAAACACACACTCACCCCCAACCCGGTAATCACACACCAGCAGGTTTCGGGGAAGGCAGTTATCGGATGTGCTGCCAGTGTTCAGGAAGAAACTGGCTGGGACTGAAAGTGTAGAGGAATGCAGGGTGGTGCCTTGTCTCACAGAGGTGAAGCGGCTTCACACGCTGTGGACTGATGTCTTCCTGCAGATATAGCCAAGCCTACAGGGAACCGGCTCACCTAGAGGCGGGGCAGGCATGGACAACGTTGGATGTCATCTTGCAAATAAAAGCAATCGCCTTAATGAAGAAGGAAGGACTTTTGCCCACCGATTCCGGCTGTTGTACTGATCGCCCATAACAGGCCTGGCCAAAAATGATACACTAGTCATTCTTAATAGCAACGCATTTCTGTAACTCAGTCTGGTTGTGAAATTGATTCCTTTGAAGTTCCTCTTAAAAACTGTAGGAGAGCTCAGCTTAGCGTTAACATTAACATTTTGGGGTTTTTCTCATTGATCAATGTTTTTTTTCCAGGTACCATTTACAAATGATGTGCCTGCATCCCACACCCCCAGCATTATGCTGAAGTTGGCCATGCAGGGTGACCGTGGGAAAAGACACAGGGAGGGGGGGATCATCCCTCCGGAAGTCAGCGAAAGGTTCCTGCTTGATGTACACAAAGTTCTGGGCGTGTCTACTGAAACATGGAATGACTGACAATAGGAAGACCCCCGTCCTACCCAGAGTCCTCTCTGGCATGAAAATGTCAGTCAGGCATTTCATTTGGAACGGGGATATGAAGGCGTAGCGGGAAAATGTCAGCGGGGCAGTCCTGTAATGTGAAAGGTGACCCAGGACCGGACTCTGACCCGCGCGGGATTTATGCTCCATCGAGTGAGCGCTACGCCACTGCCGTACCCACCAGGACCCAGAGCCACGTCACAAGCTGCTCTCCCAAGCTGTCTAATTACTGGGGCCATTCGGAGGCTTATATACATTCTGAACATCCATTAAACCAAAGAAAACACACACGGTGGTGTTTAATAAAGATTTATCAAGGAATGAAGTGTTGCTTCTAATCAACTCTGACTAATTTATTTGAGATTAAAGAGCTGGAGTCAATTATAGTTTAAAAGAAAGAAAGTGTGACAGAAAACATTATGAAAGACTTACATCATGACTGTTGCTGGCAGCCTTGTTTATTTTTAACAGTCAGTGCCTTTCACCGCTGGATTCTTTATCCACTTATCCAGCTTAGTATTTTTAACATTGTGCTTAAGGACTGCTGCACCCTATCAGAGCACATTTCCAGTCTGAGAACACATCCAATCTGAGACCGATTAAATGCAGGAAACTTAAAAACACTACAGCTCCTGGCCATATTTACACAAACAGGCGATCTCCAAATATCCATCCACCCTCCTAACTGTTATCCAGTACCGAGGAGGATGAAATGCCAGTTTATTAGAAAATACATATTACCAGACACTGTGGTCAATTAAGGGAAACCAGTTCAACTAATTAGATATATCTGAACTGAGGAAACTCACACAACATACAGAGTACATTTAAATTTATTGCAAGGTTGAGGTACACCCTGGATGTGATGCCAGTCTATCACAGAGTATAGTCGCATGCTCACACACTATGGGCTATTTAGAGACACTAGTCAGTGTGACTTTGGAGGTAGAAACAGGGCTGTATCTGTAGAGTCCATGCACATAGAGTAGATGCAGATCTCAAACCTCAAATCTTCGAGCTGTGAGGCACCAGCACTACCCACTGATTCAGTGCCCTAAGATCAGGTTTAATATTTAAAAAGGCCTGTCTGGTGCGAAAGCAAGAACCACATGATGTCCCCCGAAGAGCTGGAACCTGAACCTGACGGTGGACACTCAGTTGCAGGGACTTCCAAAAACAAAAAATAAGGGAAGACAGTGTTTATTGTTTTTCTCTCTAGCTATGCAATATGAGACTACTATAAAATGAGAGGGAGCAGAGTACCTGTACACTGCGGGGCTTGGGAGCAGAGTAGCTGTACACTGTGGGGCCTAGGGAGCAGAGTACCTGTACGTTGTGGGGCCTAGGGAGCAGAGTACCTGTACGTTGTGGGGCCTAGGGAACAGAGTACCTGTAGACTGCAGGGCCTAGGGAACAGAGTACCTGTACACTGTTGAGCTTGGGAGCAGAATACCTGTACACTGCAGGGCCTAGGGAACAGAGTACCTGTACACTGCGGGGCCTAGGGAGCAGAGTACCTGTACACTGTGGGGCTTGGGAGCAGAATACCTGTACACTGCAGGGCCTAGGGAGCAGAGTACCTGTACATTGCAGGGCCTAGGGAAGAGAGTACCTGTACACTGCGGGGCTTGGGAGCAGAATACCTGTACACTGCAGGGCCTAGGGAGCAGAGTACTTGTACATTGCAGGGCCTAGGGAAGAGAGTACCTGTACACTGCGGGGCTTGGGAGCAGAATACCTGTACACTGCAGGGCCTAGGGAACAGAGTACTTGTACACTGCGGGGCCTAGGGAGTAGAATACCTGTATACTGCAGGGCCTAGGGAACAGAGTACCTGTACATTGTGGGGCCTAGGGAGCAGAGTACCTGTACATTGTGGGGCCTAGGGAGCAGAGTATCTATACACTGAAGGGCCTAGGGAGCAGAGTACCTGTACACTGAAGGGCCTAGAAAGCAGAGTACCTGTACATTGTGGGGCCTAGGGGCAGAGTATCTGTACACTGCGGGGCCTAGGGAGCAGAGTGCCTGTACACTGCGGGGCCTAGGGAGCAGAGTGCCTGTATATTGTTGGGCCTAGGGAGCAGAGTACCTGTACACTGAGGGGTCTAGGGAGCAGAGTACCTGTACACTGAGGGGTCTAGGGAGCAGAGTACCTGTACACTGAGGGGTCTAGGGAGCAGAG
>JAODUD010000134.1:12233286-12244571 GCA_026784285.1 Stomatorhinus walkeri
GATACCTCAGTGGGTTCACAAAGAGGTGTTGGGATACCTCAGTGGGTTCAGAAGGTGGTGTTGGGGTACCTCAGAGGCTTCAGAAGGAGGTGTTGGGGTACCTCAGAGGGTTCAGAAGGAGGTGTTGGGATACCTCAGAGGGTTCAGAAGGAGGTGTGGGGATACCTCAGTGGGTTCAGAAGGAGGTGTTGGGGTACCTCAGAAGATTCATAAGGAGGTGTTGGGGTACCTCAGAGGGTCCAGAAGGAGGTATTGGGATACCTCAGAGGGTTCAGAAGGAGGTATTGGGATACCTCAGTGTTCTGAGACTTTAGGCACTTAGTAATTTGCTTTTTTTCTGATCAGTGCAGCACCCATGAAGTGGAGGATCACTAAGCTTTTTCTGTCCACCTTGGGGCATCAAAATTTCCAGCCTTTCATCCTTAACACGGGCAACCGTGGTCTTTCTGAAACCTGATGATCTTCCGGACCTCGACGGCCACGGTGTCAGAAATCGATTGACTGGAGTGGTTTTCTGGTAGTTTGGTTTAGCTATACATTTTTTCCAAGCTGTTATTCATACTTGCAGCTACTGCTGGACTGGCATCTCGCCCATCCAGGGTGCCCCCAGCCATATACTGTACTGCCTGGGATAAGCTCCAGACCCTCCTGCAATTAAACTACCAGCCAAATAAATCATTCTGAAGTGCAGAGATCAGCAAATTTTTCCAAATTTAAAAAAGACATATATTTTTAGTTTTGGTCTAATTATGGCAAGTCACTGAGATAAATGTATGGAATAAAGTGAATTTCATAGATGTTCAGTTTAGATTAGATACTTTGGGATTTCATTTGCAAGACCTTGCCTTGTAGGCCTATATAAAAAGGAAAAAAATACATTATGTGCTCCTGAGTGACAGAATAGTCATTTTTTCCGTGTATAATTGGATGCAATAATGGTTAAGTGATTCTGCCTGTGAGGTGATTTGCAAGTCCCTCAAAATCACAGGCAGTAATAAATTAAGTAATTTGCATGACGTGCCCCAGAGAGGCAGGAAGATGTCATTAAAAGGTGACCAATCAGACAGCAGTTCTGACAGCTGCCCTCAACTTCCTTATTACAGAGGGTCCAAAAACTAACCCCCACCTTCCCCCCAAAACAACTGTCTATATTCTATTCCCTTCCTCTATGGTCCAATCCCAGACTTGCTCTCAGGACCATGAAGATGGGGAAAATGAAGTCACATGAATCAAGACATCATTTCAAAGCAGGCCGAGAAAAGCCAGAGTAACCGTCAATTTCCGGCAAAAGGTCACGCGTGGCCAAAACCTATTTATCATCAGCACTGAGGCCCGAAGACTTCCTGGGCTGGAAATAGCGACAAAGTCAGCTCTGCTTTACCCCCCCGACTGGCTAAGAAATACTCCCAATAAAGCAGATGACAGCTCCATCCATTCTAGTTTGCACCCAGATCATTTCCAACATTATTCCGTAAAATAGACGGACGGAAGGATAAACTGCCATAATTAAAAAAAAATTCGAATACCCCCCCCCCCCCCCCCACTAGAGGACCTGATGCACCACCCCCACACACACACACACTTTGGTCTACAGGGCTTAACACAGGCTCCCAGACTTTAAAGTTGGTGGTGGGGGGGTAATTAATGCCATCTGCGTGGCCAATGCACTGTCTGGCCTGAAATTTTGTTTGTGGAGGCCAAAGGTAGACCTTCCGCAAACTCAGCTCTGAGTGGACAGCCGGGTCAGATTGCGGCAACACAGCGCATTTGGCCTGCAATGTGCAAGGTGACCCCTCCCCAAAGATCCTTAAACACAATGGTGGGCGGCTTTTGCTCTGCGTTTCCCTGCAGGAGCAGCCTGGCAAAAAGACCACAGGACAGAGGGACAGGGGGTCAGGGGGACAGAGGGATAGAGGGACAGAGAGACAAGGGGACAGAGGGAAAGGGGGGATAGACAGATAGAGGGACAGAGGGATAGGGTGACAGAGGGACAGACAGATAGAGGGACAGAGGGACAGGGGGACAGAGGAATAGAGGGGTAAGGGGACCGGGGGACAGAGGGACATAGGGACATAGGGACAGACAGAGGGACAGAGGGAAAGGGGGGACAGACAGATAGAGGGACAGAGGGATAGGGGGACAGAGGGACAGACAGATAGAGGGACAGGGGGACACAGGAATAGAGGGGTAAGGGGACCGGGGGACAGAGGGACATAGGGACAGACAGAGGGATAGGGGGACAGAGGGACATAAGGACAGACAAACAGAGGGACAGAGGGATAGGGGGACAGAGGGACAGAAGGAAAGACAGACAAAGGGACAGAGGTCTCTGTGCCCCAAACCAGGGTTCAGATATGCAGGGTTCATAACTGTGTTCATTTAATCTGGGTGGCAAAAATATACATGCATTATTATTAATATTATTAGGAGAGAAATACTGCATTTCTGTAATTTCAGTAAACTTGTTTCTAAATCAAGCCACATTGTTGATATGTCCTGACCCTCCTGTATCCTGCCTAGCACGACTTTGAAAAGCCACACCCGTTACTCATTTGTCTTACCTCTCAATCCTAACCCTCATGTTAATCACTCCCAGCTGCCTGTCATTAGCTCCCTCGTTAGTCTTGCATATACATGCTCCCCAGTCCTGTGTTCCCCAGTCCAGTCATTGACATTGTACTCTTGTGTTGTCTGTGCCCTGTCTTCCTCTGCTCCTCCTGGTTTGATCCCTTGTGATTTTGTTTATTTCATGTTTATGTTCTGTGAGTTTAATAATGTGAGTTTGTGTTGCCATAATGCCTGCCTTTAAGTCATTTGTTTCTCCATTTTAATACAATTGAGACATTCCAAAACATTTCTAAAGGAGTTCCATTTAAAAAGTGCTTCAACATCCATCAGTAAGACATAGAAGTGAAGAGCAGAAGCTGTGCTGGACCGCTTCCGCTTCATCAGAACCCAATCTGTAAAAATTAAAGTCTGAAAACCTGGTCAAATCAAGAGCCAATCAGCGCGGAGCACATAATCACCAACCTTTTAAATATTTAACCAGAAACTCATCAGCGCTGAAGAGACTTTCTGTTGGAAAACAAAACACTTAAGAAATGAAAAAATTCTGTTTGTGCCAAATAAAATTCTGACAGGCTGTGACAATCAGGGATATGAAATAGTGGAAAAGATGTGGCTTCATGAGCGAGTAACTCTGTGGGTGAGAGCGTCAGCAAAGTGACACCATAATAGTAAGTAAGCTGAGCTGGTGATGTAAGCTGCTGTAAGAAGACACATGGCCACCAATATAGATCAGGGACAAAGAGCACAAGGGCTCTGCGGGAAGAAGGGTGGGAATGCTTGACACCCGATATGATGAACACGGGTCCTCTCTAGACTGAGAGCCTCATGAGCTTTACTTGCTGGGATTACAGCATTGTTTTCTCCCTGACCCTGTTAAAGTACGTCCCTCACCACTTCTCAACTGAAGTAAGTGTGTTACATAACACTAAAAACAACAAAGTACATGTGAAGGCCATTAAATGTATCTTGTAAATAGCTATGGTGTGAACACATCTCGCGAACCCAGACCGACTATCCGGCTGCTCTTGAGGTCATGATGGAACAAGATCCATGCAGGGCGGTCCAACGCTTCATTGTAACCAGGGAGTTGCAGACTGTTACACAAGCACTGAGGCTGCAGCCCTGCCAAAGAACATGGAACTGAATTTGTTTCACCTGATGTCAAGCTGTGTAGAAGATTCAGGCTTGGTGGAATCGAGGGGCTCTTCTTGATAAAAGGTATTGTTTTGTAGCCTTTGTGCTTCTGTTAAGTCAGGTCTGATTTCTTTTGGCCTTGGTGAGCTTCGGCGCATTCATTCAGCAGACACTTATGTCAAAAGCGATGTAGGAGCGAGGAACGCTTGGGCTCAAAGATCAGGATGAGCCAACATCTGCAGAGCAGTAGGGGTTACGAGTCTCACTCAGGGGCCTGACAACGATGCCGTCACTCTGGGATGGGATTCAAAGCCATAGCCTTCTAGACAAGAGTTTGAATGCTTAACCTACTGACCCACAGGGCTCTCTGAATCCGCCGTGGCCCTCCAAAAAGGCTGTTCAAATTACGGTCCTTAAGGATCGAGCACTGATAATTTCCCAGCCAACCTTTACCTGTGCGTCAGATGTGAAGCCTCTGTGGCCAATCAGAATGAGTAATTATTGAACTAACTACCTGAGAGAACTGAAAACAAGGCCTGGATTCTGGATCGAGAGCCAGCTTTGAAGAACCCTGCCCTAGAATCCCCTCATGCGATGGCTGACTTATTCAAGCTAGAAGAAGGAATAGGCCGTAATCTTCCAAAATGCACTGACGGCACGAAAGCACGAAACAAGAGAGACTCAGGAGCTGACCTGGGGTTGGCGTGACACTGAATGGAACCGCTTGGGCTGAGGACGCAGAATCTCTCAAAATACAAACAACACGGATCGATAACTTCTCCTCAGCACTTCCCGCTGTTTCCATCTGCGACTTTACAGCAAGCAAGCAGAAACAGACAGGGTCTCATCTCAGAGAAGCACTATGAACGCCAGAATGACTGTCATCAGACACAAGTGGCTGCAAAACATCTAGTTCCTTGACCTTGGCCACATTATATATCTTTAGTAAGTGCATCAGGTGTAGCAATAAAGTACACACTTCAGGCCTTATTGAAGTTATAACCTGGGGATTTTAATTTCATCGCCCTCATCTATATCTGGGCTGTAATGAAATTCCAAGGCACCTCACACATAAAGCCGCTCAGCGCCTGAAATCCGGCCCCCTTATCAGGTGGGATTCCAGTAAAGCCCAGCAAAGCCTCTTCTCTGCTGGTCCTGAGAAGCGGAAGGGAGATCTGACAGGACCTGATATTGGCACTTCCCCACAGCTGGGCCGGAGAGCACCTGGGCACCTGGGAAGAATATCCAACGGGGGGGTTTGGCGTCCGTCAATCCTCATAAATGCAACTCGTGCCAAGAGAGTCTGTGCCTTCTCTGGTGTGCTCACATGGGCTCCTGCCTTTCTCACTCTCTACATTATTTATGTGCTCTGTGGAAAACCTCTTCCAAAGTGGCTCGGGTAGCTTTGAGTTTCTGTCAATGCATTCGTTTTCATATTTGCAGCTGGTGCTGCTCAGTCTGAGTGTTTCTCTCGATGGGCACAAAGACAAGGACCCTTCCTGCAACTCTAACCTTTCAAGCAGCAACATGGAGGTCTAGCTTTTGGGTCTTAAACACCGCCACCTGCTGCAGGCCGGGCACGCTGTGAAAATCGCTGACACACTTTCCCTTTTTCCTCTTAAAGCAGCTCTCATACTGTATATAGCACAGTGCCTCTTACTGGAACCTCTTCGGTCATTTTTCTAATACTGCTGGGGGATAAAAAAAAATACATGTATATTAATATGCAGGCAGGTGGCCTTTCTCCTGACCCCTCACACTGACAATGTGTCTTCAGCAAAGGCACTGCTGCTGACTCCATGGTTTTTGCTTATTGCACCATCCTCTGTAAACTTTAGACACTGCCAGTGTTGAAAATCCCATGAGGGTGGCTGTTCCTGAAATGCGGGAACCGTCATATCTGGCACCAACGATCACATCCCGTTCAAAATCACTTCGATCGGGACCCCAGGCCGTACTGTTCTCGGGAGCATCCTGTCTGCATGCTACGTGATTTTCCGTTTGGGGGAGCAGCCTGTTTGATGGCGTACCTATTAAAGTCACACATATATATTATGTGTGTGTGTGTATATACATAAATAAAATAACAACGAAAAATAAAAACACTGCCACCATTAATGGATAATGCACTTCACTTCTACCCACTGCAGTTGATGACTCTCCCCAGACACGTTGTGTCAGTAACGACGGCTAGGGGAGGCCAGTGCTGCTGTCTCTAATGAGAGCAGATATTTTGCACAAGGAATCCCAGCCAGATTTTTTTTTAAATTGTTTTCTTAGAATACTCTAACAATTAATACGGCATCACATTATTATGGTAGAACTGGAAAATATGCCGGAGACGACCCTTTCACACTAGGGTTGCCTGCACAGGTCCTAAATTCCCGCACTCGCACCAAAGGATCACCACAGTGCGGGGCCGATATATCCAGGCCAGAGCTCATTTTTCTAGCTCCTAAAGACTGCTGGGCCAGAGCTGGGAGCGCGTAATGCCAGGAGGCGGGGTTAGGGTTAGGGTTAGGGTCGTCAGAGCGGGAAAGAAAACTTTACGAAGCAGAGTTCATTGGAGAAGGCAGGAGTTTTCGAGATAACAGAGCAAGTCGTACAGCAAGATTTTAAAGATGGAACTGATAACGGGAAGTCAAAAAAGAGCTAAATACAAATGCCGCTGGTTCCTCTAAAAACAAATATCCTTACTGTTGGCGGCTTTTAACTGCATCACCAACGGCAGTTCGTGTCCTACTGCTGAAGTCATGGGACACTCAAATTTTGAATGAGCTGCATTGGATTAAACCCAGGAACAGTAACAAAGTTAAAAATAAGGTAAGGATTTACAGTAAATTCACAATGTCTTGCAATTCATCGCATTTCACGTGATCCTCCATTTTTGTCTTCACTATAGAAACGGTACCCTCTCATAGAAACACGCACACACTGCCATCATCGTTGTACCCTTTCGGCACAAGTGCAGTGTGAATGCGAGATGGTTTTTGGTGCAGCCCGTGAGAGCTCTAGCCAGGTCTTAGTCTTTTTCTCTGGGCTGACATGGTCAGATCAGCCTTCAAAATGTTAGATTTCCTCCTCTAAATTCCATGTAACTTAACATCTGTTTTTAAGGTTCTATTGCTGGAGGATTCTAAAGCACTTTGGAAGGCCACTATATCAAAACAGATGAAGGTCATGGATCAGCACTGAGAGGAGTTTTTAGCATAGTAGGTCCTTTTATTGAGTGTTTTATTTTTAATGGATATTAGTAGGATGAAGGGTTAGCTTACTGGATATTTGCTCAGGAAGGGAGTAAGAACTGAAAAAAAAATAATATAACCTACAATCACTGAATTCTATTTTAGGCAGCCCCAGGCACCAGGCTGTGGTACAGCCAGGACAGGATGCCAGTCCCTCTTAGGGCACAGAGTACCAGGCTGCGGTACGGCCAGGACAGGATGCCAGTCCCTCTTAGGGCACAGAGCACCAGGCTGCGGTACGGCCAGGACAGGATGCCAGTCCCTGACAGGGTGCACGCAGACAATGGGCAATTAACAGTCAGCAATTAGCCGAAGCGCAAATCGTTGCCCAGCGACCCTCGATGCCACTCAAAACATGCATTAGTAGTTTTGTGCTCACATGTTATACGGAGTCATACCTACCAAGAGCGTTTCTGTACCCTGAGGTCTGAGAGAGGAAGAAATCTGCTGGAGAGAGCATGAAGCTCTCCATGACAGTCTGTCTATATCAATGTCTGTCCATATCTCCATGATGCTGAGAGCACATTTTTAAAATCTGAAAGCCCTTTGGCTCCGAAGGGTTGTTAGAGCTGTACTGTCAGGCAGGGAGTCGGGCAGGTGCACTTTGGCCTCTGGTTGGAGCGCCGCGCTCAGAGAAGCTGGCCTCCCATGTCAGACTGCGATCCAACCATGAATGGCTGGGCCACTTAATGCCTCCGATAATAGGAAGGGAGCAGACCGCGAATGACCTCACGGTATCAGGCATCTGGACGACAGTGCCAGCTGAACGTGACACAAGGCAGAAACAAGAGCCTGTAGCCTTGATCTGACCATCTTGTGAACGCCACAATTCCATCACGGTGCATCACACCGTGACAAGAGAGGCGTCTGTCGATTGTGTCCGGACACCAGAGCCAAGATGCTGCCTACCAATAAAGTCAAGTCTGATTTCCCCATAGCAACTGATGTAATCAATTTATCATGATAAGTTTCTATATTTGTAATTTGACAAACACTATGATATTCTCATACAAAAAGAAGGAACAAACCTCTTTACACATGAACTACTGTGATACTGTGATATCATGATCTGGCTTTGTGTCGTGCTGTTCAGCTCTCAATGATTCCTCCACCACGCGTGACGTGTTACTCCAGTCTGTCCTCTTGTGTGGTTCCCCCCATGGTGGAATGAGCTGCTGAACCACATCGGGTCTTCAGACTCCCTCTCCACCTTCAAGAAACACCTCAATACCCCTCTGTTCCACGAACTGCTCTACTGGCCTGATGCCTCTTTATATTACCGGAATGTTCTTATGTTGCAGGGGGTGTCACCGCTCATCATTCATTAACCGGCCAGAAAATGTGTGAAGGAACCCTGAAGCCCCCGCCAGTGGGGGCACAGAGAGTGAGCAGACGGTGAGAGCGGAGTGGCCGCTGCGCCGCATGCCGTGCTGGCAGGTCGGGAGAGATTCTCCAGAAACAGATGAACCCCGTCACTTCAAGGCTGATGCAAGGTTGCTCGCAGCTTTCATCTGCAGCCTGGTTTTTGCCACTCGACCATGTCATGCATCGATCGCATTTTCATGTGCGTTACTGGTTCTGCATATTGCCCTTCAGTTCAGGCTGCCTCCTTGTCTGTCTGTCTTCCACAGTGCCACCTACAGGTAGGAGGAAAGAGGCAGCAATGTCGCCGCAATAAAAATATACTTCTGCTGTCAGAGGCAGAGAATAATGATGTCAGGATGATGGGAACATCCCAGGTTAGTGACGCAACACTCTGGAAACTCTTCAGCAACTGACAACGCTCCACCAGGGCCCACACAAGTAGTACTTTTGCCTCTTGGAATGGAGGAGTCCTTCAGACCAGCCACTCTTACCATCAGCACATGCAGTCCACCCCCCCCCCCCAGCAAGGATGTACCGACAGAGTACATCAGTCAGCATTCCTTTCCTGGAGATGAAGACATCACAACGCCACGGTGTGGATTTGAACACTAACCCCTCTGCAGGCGAGACCACAGCAATATCCCTCATTATCTCAGAGGACTGGCTACAGGCTGCTAAATCCCAGCATTAGGTACTAAGACACACATGTGGCTCAATACATATAAAGACACACGAGTAACAAACTCCTAGTCGCTTATTCGTGTGCAGCAGACATGAAAGGTCCAGCAGAGCTCACATGCTCAGTGTTCATATTCTGACAATCAGCGGTTAAGCAGAGTGGAATATGGAGGTAATTAAGTAAGATGAGGATCTCGAATCCTTTTTTTCTGGTTGTCTAGACTCATAAAACAGGCTGCAAAAGACATTCCCTCAGCAAAAGAAAGCGGCGTACCTGCTGGATCTGAGCCTTTGAGAAGTATAACATCTGCAGACCCTCAGACTCGACCTGAACGCACATCAGCTTATCGGTATTCAGGAAATGACATTAGGGGGCCGCGCCTCTCTGGCGTGTTGAGCTGGTGGTCTCCCCTTTCCCCTCGCACACGGTCCATTTGTAGCTATCCAGAACTTTCCTAGTCACGTTCCTTAGCAGGGATGCCAGTCACGTTCAAACACACATATCAGGAACAAGCAGGTTTATGTAATAACACTGACGCATCACTTTAATTGCATTATAAGGAGGACTAACAGATTCAATTAGACCTCCTGGGATTTAAAATATTCCACTCTTTCAGCTCTGAAGAAACAGTGCTCTGTAATTACACGCTCTGTTAATTACTCGTCTTCTGAGTGAGCCAGTCATTCCAGCCTATGGAACATTTTTTTTTTGTTTTTATATCAACAACCAAGCATGTGCCTTCAAAAAAAAACATAAAGACCATTAAACTAACAAGATCCCAGTTACGCACATGTTAATCCTGCCATGCCAATTAACACCTGGAAACAGATGTGCATGACTGACAAACAGAATGATATAGTGAAACAGTTTGTTCCCTTGTACCCTCCATCATTACTAGGAGTCACTACTTACGGATGATCAGGTGGAGACCAGCAACTGGGGACCCAGGATGAAAAGTGTGATGTTATTCTGACTGCCAGCATTTTAGGACGACAGTGGCCTTTATTGATGGCCGTGAAAACAGCACAGCGCGCAAAAAGCAACAAAAAAAGGAATTTAGGAATGTCAGCTGAGCTGCCCCACACTACAAAACAGAAGGAAAAATATTTAAAAACAAACAACATTGACAGAAACTACATGTTCATGCGGCAATGGGATCTAAGAGAATGTTTGTTGGACTACTTAGATAGATTTTCTGCTGACCCCAAGTTAGACCATCGACACATGTGTTCTAGGAAGGGCACTGAGGTGTTGTGGGGGATTCCGGAAACGTGGCTCGGGGGGGGGGGGGCAGGTTCTCGCCATCCCAAGGGCGTCCCCGCCACCGTGTCCCTGAGGGAAATTAACTTAAACACCCGACTTAACTTAAACGCTCCTCCTCTGCAACAATCCTCGTCATAACGCTCATGTCTGGATAACCTGCAAGGGATTTTTCTCAGCGCAGGCAGGTCTAAGCAGGTCACTGACACAATTCATTTTTTGATTATTCCGAACACAAAGACGCTTCTTTGCCTTTTTTTATGCGCCTCTCAGATGGACATGTTTGAGCACAGCAATGGATTAGAGGTCAGAGACAGTCCACAGCAGCAGTGATTACACAAACCAGCAGGTTCACACCATACAGACACCAGTTCAATAATACACACATACTACACTGCCTGATCATCTCAGTTTCGCAGTCTTCATAACTTACGCTTTACTGCTGGGAAAGCATGGAGTGAGAGCCTGCAGATCTGACGTCCCGCCTCCCATGGTGAGCCAATTACCCGTGATCTGCCGTTAGCCAATTACCCGTGAGCGGCTGTGAGCCAGTTAATACCTTGTTAATGAAAGCCAGCCGACCTGCTTTTGGCCAATCGGCTAATGTCAGATAAAAAAGGTCGGCCGGGCAGATTCAGGAGGCTGCCGTGCTTGGTATGCTTCCAGACTGAGGACTCGTGTTTGCTTTCTGAGCTCGAATGGCCATTTTGCCTCAGATTGCGTAATAAGTCCTTTTGGTGAAATCCTGCTGACGAGTGTCTTGACGGCGTCATGTGGGAGAGCCCTGCACCCAAAATGTTTTAATTAAGGTTAAGCTCAGTGAAGAAGCAGAAGAGCATAAAGATAATAAGGGCATAATTGCAGATCCTGTGCCTGCACTGCAGTGTAATAAAGGTGTCAGTGCCCGCAAAAGGCAGATCCTGAGCCTGCACTGCAGTGTAATAAAGGTGTCAGTGCCCGCAAAAGGCAGATCCTGAGCCTGCACTGCAGTGTAATAAAGGTGTCAGTGCCCGCAAAAGGCAGATCCTGAGCCT
>JAODUD010000134.1:12298082-12308427 GCA_026784285.1 Stomatorhinus walkeri
ATGAGATGAGATTCTAATCTTTAATCAGCAGTCTGGCAGCTCCTTCATGTTCTTCTCTCTCTCTCACTCTCTCTCACTCTCTCTCACATACACACACAAACACACTCCTATCCTTCTTCCACTCCCTTCTTATCTTCTCCTCTCCCTGTATCTATGTGTCTGCACCGCTCACCACTCTCTGAATTTCTCTCCCCCCACCCAGATCGAAGATCTCTCCCAGCAGGTACACAAAGCCGCAGCAGAGAAGTTCAAGGTGCCCCTGGAACCGTCACCCATCATCCCAGAAAACAGGCCCAGTCTCAGCATCAAGGAGGAGAGCGAGGAGGAGGAGGAGGTATTCACCGTTCTTACTGTAAGCTTGCCTGTCAGTCCATCCCGCAAAAACACCGTGTCCCACTCTGCAGGTGGATGAGGCCGGCTTGGAGCTGAGGGACATCGAGCTGGTCATGGCCCAGGCGAACGTTTCCAGGGGGAAGGCTGTCCGTGCACTGCGGCACAACAAGAACGACATTGTCAACGCCATCATGGTGATGGGGCCGGTCCTGGGGGGGCTGGGAGTGTCGGATCCTGATATTGTAGTGGAGGCAATTGAGGTGTAATGAAGCCTATAATGATCCATTTCCTGCCAGTTTCCATCACACGTGTTCTGCTGCAGGAGCAGGTCACTGACATTGTCTTCCTGCCGGAACATTTCCTATTTCCCTTTCTCCTTTGCCCATTGCTGTTGGGATTATCGCCGCAGCGACGCTAATTCCAGTCCTTGCAGCCAATGTTGTGCGTGCAGCCAGTCCTGAGAGTGGGAGGGGGGGGGCTGGGGGGGGGGATGAGCAGCTGGAGCTGACCACGGCTTCCCCAACATTTCCACAGTACCTCTCTGAGTTACTCCACAGGCATGACAACAGACACCCCGTCCTCCAGCATAATCATCTTTAACCCACTCTCTCTCTCCCCCCCCCTCCAGGAGCTGACTATGTGAGCAGAGAGGGGAGGTTCTCGCACACCCTGCACACTCACCCTGGGTCCCCGCCCCATCCCCCAAGGCTCACGAGGACTATAAACCTGCCTGTATTGCTATGTTACTCCCCCTTCTGCCCGCAGAATAAACCAGCCTAATGTAATCAGAGCAGGCCTCACGTGTTTTTTTCCCCCCCAAGTTCTCAAAATGTCACTTTCAGTGGGCCCCCACCCTGGTGTAAGGGTCCCACGGTCTGTAACATTCAGATGAATTACAATTCCAGTCCTTGTTTGGTCTTTAATCTACTTTTTTGTGCGTCTGTAAGGGTCTGTGCTGCCCTTATCTTTATAATTACCACCGTTTGAAGAAATATCACAGCCAGACTTGTGAGGCCCCCGGACCCAGATGTGCAACTCAGGCTTGTCTGGCTAAGGATGGATTTCAATTGAGGTAGAAAGTAGCCTGGCAGTATAGAATAGTATAGAATAGCTTTACTTTCAGTTACAATATTAAGCCAAGGATAAGTTAAATCAACAAACATCAAAAAGGTAAACTATTAAAAAATGAAGATATAGAACAGTTAGAGAAAGTAACTGTTCATCTCCATCAGCTTTGGAGCTCATTCAGCCCAGCTGAGCATGATCTTCTCCCCGTTTGACCGTTTGATAGTTTCGCTGTGCTGCAGACCAGCAACAATCTGCGGTGGGTGAGTCTCACCTTGCCAGTTTTCATTTGGAAAAATATAACGGAAATGATCAGGCTATTATTGAAAGATGCCATTCTTCCACTTTATTAAAGAAAACATTTCAGTACAAAAGTGTTAAAATATATTACAGTCATGAAATCACGTTGAAATACAAAGTATCTTTTGCAGTGAAGGCCTATACCTGAAGCTACTGCATCAAAACAGTAAGTCATTAAGTGTAATTTCCCAACGAGTGGAGAAACCTAAAACTGGTGAACTCAGTGGAAGCAATTCAGATATTTACCACAGCTCGTTAGTATAAACTTTTAAAGTGTCATTTTCAGGCACAACCCTGAAAGCCCTGTTAAGGCAAAAAAGGTAAAAGTTTTACATTTTTTGAAGGATGAGTTTAAATAGCATAACAACGTATGTGTCACCTCCAAATGCAGGATATTATACCTGTAAAGTACTTGGGAATACTTTATAGAGAGTTGCGGCCCATGCATGATGTACCACAGCAGTAAACATTGGAATGAGGCACGTTCTCGTCGATTTAAAGGACAGCGACACGGGAACCCAAACACGCGAGACCTCTGGCTGCTCGAAGCCACGTCCCAGCTGCATTAACCATAAATGGCACCATCGAGGAAAAAGGCCGGCCTTGGTGCGTAAACACAGCACCTCCCCACTCCTGCGCAGTCCTCGCCGAGTCTGACTCCAACGCACACACCTCCCCGCCATAATCGCCGGAGGACTGGTGGGCGGAGTCTGGCTCACTTCCTTGGCGGGAGCACGTTGGCCTCGAAGTGGCCCTGGTTGGTGATGTTTCCGGCGGGAAAGTAGCGCGCTACCACGAAGGTGGAGCCATCCGTCGCCGTGGCCTTCCCCACACCAAGCTCCTTGGTGTTTTTCCACACCATGGCTGTGAAGTGTCCTGTAGTGGGGGTGGGGGGGGTCAGTAAGATATCCGCACGGCAGCCGCTCGCGGATCACGAGCGCGGCATGCGGCATGCGCCATACGCAAGAGTCAGCTTGGCCTCCGCTGGCAAAGCTGTTCTATTTAAAGCTTTTTCTCCAGGGTTCATTTACTGGGTGTCCAACCCTGGATCTGCAGAGAGGCGAACACGCTTCCTGCTGCTGATCATGGCCGGGCCCGATAAGCCTCAGTTACGTTTGCCTGAATGACTGAATCCGCCACACTCACACACAATAAGCATTTAATTCAAGTGCATTTCCTGTACACTCTGCAAACCATTTAACTGCCAGAGAGCAGAACAGCACCACTACTGTCCTGCTGCAGCCTCCGGGGATTGTCTAGCTTTTAAAATTCAATTACTACCCCGGCCACACAGGAAAAAAAATTTATTGTAAAATAATTCTACATCAAGGCCGGTTCCTTGCCTCTCCTCGCCTTGCTGTGCTGCATTACCTTAATGTGTTCATAAGGTTTTTCCTGTCATTCCACTTGATTACACATAACACTTTATATTTGTGGATTTCTTGAGTTAATACCAATATCTGGTGGAAAAAATCATGTGGCTAGTATCACCAGAAATGTATTTACTGAAAGAAATGTTGATGTGTTCAGTACTTATTTCCTCCACTGTATCCAAGATGACACGGCACTACTTCCTGTCTGCAGCGTTCCACTGGGGGCCCAGCTGTCATGTCGCACAAAAGCAGAGAGTGGGAGTCCAGCATGCCACAGTGATGATTCCCTAGTAGCCCTGCCCCCCCCAGCAGCGCTCACCACACTCCTTACAGTGCTGTGCAAGAATGACTAACACCCTGACCACGCTCTGCGTTTAGAGCTCAGGGAAACTCTGGGCTCAAGCGCGGCCTGGATGCCTTTCATCTGATAAACCCTGTATTTCACAGAGAGACACTACTCAGATGAAGATAGACCTCTATACCTCTTCCAAGCGGCTTTTAGTGTTGACTTGGTTACCACTCCCAGATATTCTAGCAATGATGCAATGGAAGATTGCTGAGACAGTCCTCTCACACCATATGCTCGGGTTCACCCTGACGGATCTCACCTGTGCCTGAGGAGAAGCCAGGACGGTTGTAGTTGTACTGCTTCACCTCACTGTACCAGCGGTCAGAAACATCCTTCCCTGACAATGACACAAGACGTCAAAAAAGGGACCAGCAGCATCGAGCTCAGACATGTCAGATCACTGCCGGCGAGACGGCTCCCTCGCGGCTGGAGAGCTTCGTGACGTCACACACCGGTTTGGTCATATGACGCCCACGCTAGGTTTTCCCCACAGCTCCCCCTGCTGGACTCGGCACTGTGTTTCAGGATTCTGGTGCTGGCCAGGCTCTCAGCATACCTGCCAAAGAGCACACAGGTCAGGTCAGCGGTTCAGCCATTTCCCCCTCGCCATTGGCAGCGACTCAGCAAAACAGCAAGGTAGGGGATCTGCCCTCCTAGAGATTAAACTGGTAAACATCCTGCACAGTAGTAATCCAGTTACACTTGGAGGGCAGATACCGCTCCACACACAGCACAGCAGCTCAGGCCGCAGGCAGCCATCCCTCAGAGACGATGGCTGGCCTGGTGACTCAGCGGCACTCGGTGTGGGAGGAGGACAAGGCCCCGGCAGGTCGCTCTCACCGCGCCGCCTCCCGACGCAGCCTCCTGCTCAGCTTCAGGGCCGGGGCCTGGTGCTGCTTCCGATACTCATTGTGGCTCTTGAGAACGTCCTCAGCAAACTGTTTGGAGGCTAAAGACAAAAGAGTACAGGAGGAATTGTGGGAGGGAAGCGTGATGTTAGACTGCAAGGAAGAGAACAAAGAGCTTCCAGTCGCGCGATCCATCAGGACGGCACAGCGGAGACGGGGCTCCACGACGCCGACAGTCACGATTATTCTTCCATTTAGCAGACATGCGCCGTGGCATGCAAGTCCCTGGTATCACTTTTGATAAAAAATTTCCCTGGCGCATCTGGGATTAAGGGTCTTGCTCAAACACCCAATGGTGACATTGCTCTGCCAGCCACAGAATTAGAACCAGCAACCGCTGAACTGTGGGGCTGCTGTGTTTGCACACTAGTGCCAAATGATTTCTAAAGCATAAAGCCACACAATGCCTGGGGACCTGCAAGGTACAGGGTATATCCTTCATAGACTTGTTATACTTCAGTAAGATGGCAGGCAGGTCATGCTATCAGGAGGCCGGCAAACAGGACGCCTATGACACTCTGCTGCCTGTACCGGCTGCTCCCTTGTCATTGATGATGATGATGATGATGTGTTCTGGGGGGGGGGGGTACCATGGGAGCCCATGCAGGACAAAAGCCCCGCACTGTCCGAGTGAGCACAGCTGCTGTAGTGAATCAGCACGTGACTCAGAAGGAATCCTGGCACAGATATCGTCACGGTAACAGCATTTCCCTGTCAGGGAGGGCTGAGCAGACAGCGAAGGGTGAACAACGGAGCCCTGTGAGGGTGAGGAGCGGCTCAGCCTGCAGCATCATACACAGCCTGACAGCGGGGCGGGGTGGGGCAGGGCGCACGCTCAAGTCCAGCGGCTCAGCCGTCCCACCAGATTTGTGGTTCTTTAAGGCATTTTCATTTCCTCTTTTCATTTTCATTACAGGTAGATTAAGACTTTCCTGTAATGATCAACAACAACATGTTCCTGCCATTTTTACCAGGTACAAATCCTATGAGAGACACACAGACTGGGGGGGGGGGTGAGAGTGAAGCACAGTGAGCCATTGGAGCGGCATGTAGGCTTGAGGGGCTCTACTGAGCACTCTACTGGATATGGGATTCACACTGGCAACCTTCTGATCACAGGTAGAGGCAGAGACCTGCAGAGCCCAATACTGCCCCCTTACAAAAACTGTGGATTACTACTGTGTTGCCAGACAGTTTCGGGAGAAGATGACATCACTTCCTCATCCCCCGAGCTCAGGATGGAATTACAAACAGCCAGCAGAGACCAGCATGTGAATGATAATGTTTAGATCTGCACTCAACCCCCACCTCAAATGCTCTCACCCTGAGCAAACGGAACTGACCAAACGGCCCATCACCCCCCCCCAGAAGGAAGGGGGGAGGTGATCAGATTGTCTTAGCTCTGACTGAAGGCACGCACACACACACACACAGTTTGTCTTAGTCGAAGCTTCTTGTTAACCTGAGAACAATAAGTCAGCATTTAACACCAAGGAAATTCAGAGACAAATTACAAATGGCCCCCCTAGCCAGTCCATGTTTGTGCCCCCTGCCCCATCCCCCCAGCAGGTCCATGTTTGTGCTCCCTCTGAGCTCCCTGCTGACAGCCCACATTTTTGCTCCCAGCTGGGATCTAGCAAAACTTTGACCACTGTGGGTCCCCAAGGACTGGATTGAGAAAGGCTGTATTAAGGTGACGAGACCTGTAAACTCACACCAGTTCAAGGTGTGCAAGACTCACACACTGGTTCAAGGCAGCAAGCTACAACAGGACCTCCCTCACCCCCACCCTAGGGAGGCTCCTGCGGAACAATTTTGGTGGTGACATGTCCTGCAGGAGCAGGTCCAAGCCGTCCTCCACCTAGGGCTGTTCTGGTGATGGAACAGAGCATGAATCTCCTAGGCAGCCAACATGAGCTCATGAGGTATTTCAACACATCTGCAAGGAAACATCAATCTTCCTGAAATGACTCAGCACATAATGAACTCACAGCCTTTAAGAAAAGCTGCCTATGGACCGGACATTTTCCCCTTTTGTCAAGCATACAACACTGAAAAAAATACACCAGTACAAACCAAAAGCCAATTATCTGCCCGACTAAAGTTTAAAACTGATATGCAGACATTAGTATGACGTGGGGAATCATAGACAAAAGGGAGGGAGACCCATGCAGACGTACGACAGACCGAGGCAAGGAAAAGAAACAAAGAAAGTTAGTGATGATCAGAGGCAGAGGGTGTGCAGCCGTCACAGGCAGTGAGTCTCCGCTCTCAGGACATACCTGACTTGCCCATCGTCCCGAGATGAAGCTCTCTTCACTTGGTAGTGCAGCCGCAGTGTCCCGGGAATAGCCCTGGGCGCTGGTCGTAGTGGGCTAGCTCCTGCAGGACGCCCTCTTAAGTTCACACGCTCCCTCAGGCAGGCAGATACATACACACACACACATACACACACGCACAAACCCAGCACGCAGCTCTCAGTCCCCCCCCCTGCCTTTATCTGCCGGCTCCCTCTCTCACACGTACACTCACTCACACACTCTCTCTCTCTCTCTCTGTCTCTCTCTCCCTCTCTCTCAAAGGAGACACCCCCTATTACATCACCACTGTGAGCCTTTTGACCTTATATGGGATTAAGATTCCTGCTTCCAGTGCACTCACTGAGCTACAGATGGGCCCTAAACTCTGCCAGTACCTAGCAGAGCCAGTGTGACTGAACCTGGACCCGATTAACAAACTTCCCAAACACTGTCATGAGGATAAACTCGTGTGCCGTTTCAGAGAAATGTCAGCAGGGACCGTAGCCTGAAAACATCCAGTGAGTTGTAGTCCCCATGCAGGACAAAACCTGTAACTCTCACTGCAACTGCCATCCAGCACGCTCCTCAGAGTGAGGCATCAACTACCACTGAGGAATTCTTGACCCAAAGTGATTTGTTTTGAAATTCCAGAAAGCATAAATTGGGTTTATTAGTAAACTCAGTCCCATGTGTTTATCAATTAACTGTGTGCAATATTTGACTGCTTCAGGGCAAGTTACAATGTGCCATTAATTACCTATAATTATCTGCTACTATTAGGTAAATATACACCATGTGTGAAAGATCTGTTTAACAACTTTAATAGACTTCTGAATTCCTTTTTGCAATCCAAAAAAAAAGTCATGTGAAAGACAGGTGAAACACCATTTGTTAATGCTTAAACATTTAAAATTGCTTATTTAGACAGTTCAGACCTACAACCAGTACGGGTCCTAGCTGATGTGGCGACATACGCAAGTATTACTGCAGGTTCCCCCCAGCTAAGGCAAAGGGAAGTCAGCAGCCCGTCAGGAGGCGCCGCCCAAGGCCAGGGCTATTCAACTCAGGCTCTCGATTCCAAATCCAGGCCTTGTTTTCAGGTCTCCCAGGTAGTTGGTTTAATAATTACTGATTCTGATTGGTCAGAGGCTTCACACCTGGCTCACAGGTGCAGGAAGACTGGAAAACCAGCAGTGCTCAGACCTCGAGGACCGTGATTTGAATAACCCTCCCCTAGGCGGCCCTGCCAGGGCTGGTCAGTCCCGAAGCCAGATTATAACTTTTTAAACACAAACTAAACCGCAAGAGAAATTACAGCTGGCTGGCATTCATGCACAAAACCTCATTCAATGAGCACGTTGCTCACATGATAAAGCTGTTTGCTATGCAGATAAGAATAATCAAAATGCAAAGGCTTTACACTGGGCATTGAGACAAAAAAGCATTTTATTTAACTATGAACAAGCTGCTATTTTGAGACATAGTGGAGGGTCAGTGCAGGTGCAGCATCACACTTAAAAGAAAAAGTCTATTTCTGAAAATTATGTTGTAGTTTATTCCTCATTCGTAAACACCTTGTGTTAAATGATGTGAGGGGGATATAGGACAGAACAGAACAGACAGGTTCACTTAGGGTTCACTCAGAAATATTTATCAAAAGTGATACAAATATATATTAGATATATGGATAAGCAATGGCTAATCAATAATAATCAAACAAGCACAAACTATTGCATGTGAATCATTAACAATTGTTAGTTCAAAGAATACAATGTATTACAAACCATAAACTGTGGTAAGTAATCCCAATAATAATCAATAATAATGCAGCAAAGATATTTTCACACGGACGTGCCATCATCACCCTCCTTCACTCTTAGACTGGGGAGCCCGTTTCAGTCCAGGAAGTTGACAAACACGTGATTCCCGAGAAAGCGCTCCGGTCAGTGCTGGAATCTCCCCCTTCTTTTATACTAATTTGGGCGCTGCGTGCGGGCAGGGGGCGAACTGGATAGGGTCAGGTGATGCATTCTCAAATTTCCAGTTATGTCTGGGTAATGCTGCAGTTTAGATCAAAAATAATTAAATAAGTTCCCATAATTAATGCGTTCCCCTCGTCCTGAGGATGAGGTAAGCGTCCCACACCCTGATCAAAAATAATAAAGCAAGCGTCTTTGGTCAATGCCTCCCCGCTCTCCTGAAGAGAGATAGGCGTCCCACACACCGATCCTAAGTACAACATATTGGGCCACCTGTTCTCCTCTTCAGGAAAAACCCCTTAAAAATCAAAGCAAACGTCCTTGAACAGAATAACTGTCCAATTTTTATGACAAGACATGACAAGGCATCCTGGCCCCTTTTATAAGAAACAAGTTATTCGTGAAAAAACAAGTTACATAAGTAATCAACCTTGACATAATAATATTAGGGGTAAATCATGGACGGCGTATCTGAATCCCAGGATGACCATACACGATCAGAATCAATCAATACCTCACTCACCTCATATGTATGACAGTAACAGCAGGACAATGATTAATTCTAGGCGTGAACTCGTCTGCAAGTTCGTCCTAATACACACCTGAAACGTATTTCCAAATTTCCCTGATTAATTTAGGTGGGGAGTAACTAACGTTAATTATAGCTGTTAGCAAACGTCGAATTATCCAAAGTAAGATAGTAACAGTCGGCTCCCCGGACCACAGATGGTAACACGGTTATTACTCTGATTCGTGATTATTACTGCTGTCTTTGTATAGTTTTTCCTCTTTCCTCCCCCTTATTCTCTGCATGCGCCTCGGACGATTCACTTCGGTCTTTTCGACAGGAAAACGCCTTTCGGCAATACCGGGGGAGGGGGCGCCGGGCGAACCTAGATGTATCGTTTATTGTATAAGCTTTGTTTCTTTAAAAAGCTTTTTGTTATAAGAATGCAAAATAATAATAGTAAATACAATACAAGTTATTTTTTATTGTCCCGTTTCCTTTTCTACCCCTTGGGGCGCCCCTAGCATTTGCCTATACTGCCTATGTCATTTAAAACAGCAATGATATCATTACAATAAATATGTCATGTGACGGAGTATTTTGAAAAGAAATGCTACATAAATAGAGCAAGCTAGTACTGTTAAAGTGTTATGTGTTTAGCTACCACGTCACCTGCTGCCAAAGTGCATTCTAAACAAAATGATTCACTTGAAAAGTACCCAATCAATTAAAATAAACCAAAAGGAAAGCTTGAGTGGTAATTCAAAATATAGAATAAGAACTGAAGGGTATCTTTCGGCATTGTGGGTTGGATCGTGTCACAGCCTTTACCGTGTCCTTCTGTCATCTACAAACACGCAAATGACACACAGGCATTGACACATTATAAATTCTGTTTCCATTCATCAACGATTATCTTCGCCTCTCCGTACATCACCCCATCACGACACAGGTCTGGTGTTAATTTATCACAGGCACTGAGGCTGTTAATTAGCTCGTCCCGCTCGAAATGCAGCATCTCCCCCGGCGGGATGTGAAACGCTAGAGCCCCATGCTCCCACATGAAATAATATTTTTTATCTCCACCGGGCAGCTCCTCCACTCTGACACTTCTACCATTTTCTTCCATCACTAGTTTTCGCCTACAGGGATCACTTATTGCCCTGGGACGCCACAAGAGGGAGCCATTCCTCAGCGCACATGGGTCATCCTCATTATCCTGGAGAATGG